>CAUYRT010030858.1:0-256699 GCA_963574885.1 Lepilemur ruficaudatus
TGGACTACTTTGACAGAGTAGGTTTTTGAATGTAACAAGATAAGTCAACTTGAGTGGTAATATATTTTGGGAAATCAGCTCACTACAAATTGTGATTGTAAACATTGTACTGTAAATGCTTTGTAGTTTTCCCCCAATTAAAAAAAAAATTATACTAGTAAGGGTTTCCAACTTCTGACTTTATGTGAGAATCATAAAAAGTGCTTTTATTCATGGATGGTACATAGAGGTGGACAATTAGGTAACTACTACTCTGAGAACTTGGAAACAATGTCCATACACTGTGTGTGACTAGCTATGGGAGAAACAAGCAGACAGTTTTAGAAAGATCCAAAACTCTGTCAAGGTGATCTGGGATGCTCTTCCGAAAGCGGGACTAGAAATGGGGTTATAGTTTATAAGCCATAACTTAATCAGTGTCATGTCAATGTCATTGCATCCTGTTAAGAGGAAGAGGTATGTATAGAGGAGTTTATAAAAAGCATAGAATATTTCAAAAAGCAGAACCCTGGCAGTCATCATCAGTGCCTATCCATGGACTGCGCCTGGGCAGCCTGCTTTGGCAAGGCTGTCCTTAAGGTGGGAGAGTGCCTCATATTTCTTAACTGAGAAGTTCTCCCTAATATCAACAAGCATCTGATAATTGGGCCTCTGTTAGCTTTTCCTGCAGGATATTAATGCACCGGGCAGGTCTGTGAGAGCATTCTGACCTCTAGACAAGTATACTTCCTATTGTAAAATAATGAGCCAACTTCCTGATAGTGTAACAGACACTGGGATTTCCTGTGTGTATCTAGGAGAGTTATGTACAAACACACCTGGGTGCTACTTTATATATATAATATATAACACATCATATGGATATATTTCAGATATTGTCATCTTCTTTGAAGAGATAGAGCAACTCCAGGTCAGTGGACAAAATCCAAACCTGGAGTCCTGGACAGTGGTGATGAGCTCATGGAAGGAACTATCACCTGGACACAGAGTCTCAGTTGATTATATAGTCATTTGTTTTTATTGTCCATAATTAGGAATGCTCCAGATTGCTAATTGGCAATTAATGAAAATATTCTAATGATTTTTGTTATTAAGGCAGGAAAACCTTTCGATTTTTTATGCTAAACTCCTTCAACAAATTGAACTTGACAAAACCTATAAAGCTTGGCATCATAAAGCCTCACTCAGGTAGTTCTAGCCTGTAATTTTATTAGTTTTAACTACTTTTAAGTTTTAGAAGAAACAAGACAGTCAGGTAAGCTTATAGCAACTTTTTAGTTTTTAAGGCTTTTCTCTGGGATCTATAAAGACTCAGCTAAACCTCCTGTACCTTCTTCAGCTTCATACACAGGTTCTGCAATACTAGGTCATGTTTGAACTGGGGGGCCCACAGCTTGAAAATGTCTGCAAGCATCAAGAAAAAAATTGAAGTACTTCCATGAGACTGTAACATGAAAAAATAATCTAAGAAACATTTCAACAAGAATTGCAATCAAAAGTGTTTTTGATTAACTTTCAGGCAACTTATCAAAGTCCTGGGCAATCTGTTCCTAATGTAAAGCTGTTTCTTACAGCCACGTGAGTATTATGCTTCCAGCAGACGGAAACTCCTCAGTAGTGCCTTTCCTTTCTGGGATCTCTCTCCTTATTAAAACACAGTCTGTGGTCCTAATTTGTTTGAATTTGCACTCTCTAGCCCCTGGCACACAGGGGGTACTGCTTATCAAATGGCAATGAATAGTCATTGCTAAAGGTTGTAGGATTTCCTGTAGGGATAAGGTGTTTCTTTTTATGAACCTGCAACATGCAGGAAACCAAATGTCAAGACAGGTTCATTGATTAACTGGGAAAATTAACTTTGCCCAATTTCTTAAGTGAATGCAACATTGAAAATAAAGACGTGCCTACATCTTCTCTAGCTTGGTACAAAATGAAATCACTTGCTTCTCTTCAAAATTTTGCATACAACCAACATCTCTCTCCTACATCTAACTGTCTCTTTAAACAGAACCCGAAGTCTTTTTTTTTATTATTGTAAATAACATCTCATAAATCCCAAACGAAGGCAAAACGGAGAGCTGAAGCTCAGTGATATTTAAATCAGCAAAATGTAGACCACATGCTCAGCTGCATTCACATTTTGTTTAAATGATATGCTTTAAAAACCAATTAGTAGAGTGCATTATGTATGGACATAAATACTGTGTTACTAACACGACTGCATGAGAGGACCATGAGAAAAACCCCCGATGAGGACCCATCAGTAGGAGCCATTACTGAAATCAGCTGAAGCTGAGATGCTCAGGCATCTCTAGCAAAAGTGGGTCAGGTTCCATCATCAGGGAATGTGACGATAGCTTCGTCTCCGTCTCTCATCCTCAAGTGTCAAAACCTAATTCTAACAGTGTAGCTGTCTGCTTCGGTGTATGTGCTTGTTGCTCAAAGTGTGGTCCGAGAACTGGCAGGACCAGCATCACCTGGGAGCTTGACAGACAGGCAGAATCTTAGTACACATGCATACTCATATGCACACGCACACACACACACACGAACACACGCACCTCCCGTACCACGCTCCCATGTCCCCGCTTCTGCCCCAGCTACCACTTCCACCCACATCGTAGTGAATTATGTAGTGTGCCTTTTAGCAAGATCCTCAGGTGTCTTGTATGCACATTAAAGTTTGACAGGCACTGGGGTATATCACTCTAAAAGTAAATAACTTTTCTTCAATGTCCCTCCTTCTACTGGTTGCACCGCAAAACGCACACAACGCGAGTGATTGTTTATTAGTATACAAAACACAGAGAGAGGAAATTTTCCCCAAGGAGGAACAGACCGAATAGTATTAACAGTGCTTTAAACTGTAATGAATTCCCAGTCTAATTCACTATGAGGTTTCAATTTATACCACATTTAGAGTACTACAGGTTCAAGTAATCACTGCAGTAATTAGCTTACTTCCAGTCCTCCAAAATAAACCCACTAATTTTTGCAATCAGCCTTCATTTGGTTAATCACCAGTTTAATTGATTTAATTAGTTTGATCTGCAAAATTAGTCAAGTGTAAATACTGTTTTGTAAACAGAGTTTAGCTCCAAGCTGTAAGATAGGGAATTCTAATTTAAACCTAGAGTTAATAACAAATCCACACATACAGGATTGTGTCGTGGAATATAGCAGTTGCAAGTTTTCAAGACCAAGGCCTGTGGATCTTCTGGTGAATGTTTTGGAATTGTGCTATTGTAATTACAATGTTGACTAAGCTAAGAGACCCCCTTCTCAACCAACTCTAACACTATACGGTGATTGTGTTTTGAAGATTAAAAGAAATTCTTTGTCATTCTTCTCTCTAAATGATCTGGCTCAAATAACCCTAATGTAGGGAGAATTATCCAGATTTGAATTGCATGTCATTTTTAATATTTCAAGTCTTGGCTACTAAAGGATATTTGAAGCCTTTCCTGAAACAAATTTTAATGCAGTCATTAAATTTTTGAAGAAAACATGTCTACGTACATGAATAAGATATAGCACACGCTAAGTGATGCAAAATAATTCTTTACTTTTTACTAGGTTTTTGCTACGAAGAGTTTTGACAAGATAAAAATGCTTTTTAAACACCCCCCAAGTTAATACATTCTAAGTGCTAAATTCAGTAGATTCCCTGTAGGATAAGACAGTCTTTCCATTTAAAATCTCTGCCTGGTACAAGGCAAATGAGTGGGGAATTAAGCAAGAAGGTACTTGTTTCTAGACTGCATTTCCCCAGATTGCTGCTCATTACTGAGCACTGTTAATGCTGTCTCCTTGGAATCTTCCACACCTTTGCTTGGTCTTTTTCTAAAAATTTTAATTATTATTTGGACACATTGGGATTCCTTTAGTTATGTTACTAACTGCAATATTTAACCTGGATTAAAAACTACATTGGGAGAGCAGCGCCACAAATAATTTATCAAATTATTGTTAAGAATGCAAAGACAACAGTATGATTGAATGACTAAAGTGGACCCCCTACAATTTTCACAATGCAGTGAACGCTGAAACAGAGGCCCCGGGCAGGGGCACGGCAGCAGCTTGTGAATGCATGCCCTGTTAACTGCCATTAACGTTTTAGAAATCTGCTTATCAGTTAAGAAAACCGGTGTGGTCTTTTTTGTTCCAAAGATGATGTCGAGTGTATCTGTAAAGTATATATTTACCAAGTCCACAACCTTCAACAACGCTCTCTTCCAGCTCAGGCTTTTCCAGTGATGAGTCAGACAGCGAGTATTTTTAGGCTTTGCAGGTCATAAGGTCCCCGTCACTCCTCAACTCTGCAGCCAGGAAGGGGTATGGCTGCAGTCCAACAAAACCTTATTTACAGATACTGAAATTTTAATTCCATGTAATTTTCCCATATAACAGAATATTCTTCGTTTGATTATTTTCAACCACTTACGAAGGTTAAAATCATCCTTAACTCTGAAGCTATGCAAAACCAGGGCAGCTAGATTCGTCCCTCGTGTCCTCACACCTATTCGAGCTATTCTGGGACAGGTGGCTCCGGAGCGTCAGTAGAGACATTATTTCCAACTATGTCACTTCCAAGGCCATCTCATAACCTGTCATTTAGGATTGCACATTAATATCAAAATGACAGCTCCTCTTCCAGCTGCATTTAATGTTCATTTCAACCTTTTTGGTGACATTTTCCCTAGGGAATACTGTTCTAAAATATTTTTACTTTTACTTGATTTTACTTGAAGCAAAAGACTGTGGTTGTGGGAGGGGAGTTGGTTGAAAAACCACAATAGAGTATGTCCATCCTTATTCTTCCCTAGAATGACTCTGAAAGCTCTTCTGGAAGGTTCTGCAGATCTATAATGCGCATATTATTACTCATTTCCCACTATCCCCCACAGGGCAGCTGGAACCATCAGCACTGGGGCTTGATAACTATGTTTCAATAAGCCCTTATTTTTCTACAAAAAGAGGAAGAACCAAGAATGGTTTCATCTCTGATTGTTCCATTAGCATTGCTAGAGAATTCCAAACGACACAGAGAGGTTTTTTTGTATGTTTTTAAAATGATTTAACCTGTTATCTTTGAGCAACCATGGCAGCGTGCCTGGAAGTCCTAACTGCATCTTAGTGGGTGTGTGAAGGAAGGTCCTTCAATTTCTCTGAGCTGCATCTTTCCTGTGAAGTGTTTTCATACAATGTATCTTGCTGCTCTTGACCTTGGGACATTCCCACATGGGAAAACTATATGTAAAAATGCCTTGTAAAAGAGTGTGATTCAGAAAGGGGGGCGTTCCATGAACACCCATGTATCAAGCCTCTTCTGAGTGTAGAAGGCAGAAATGAGTAAGTGGAGATAGAAGAAGCTAATTGCCAAAGCAAGTGCTGTAAGAGTTAGAACCCCAGTCTTCGGTGGTGTGTGGCTACCAGGAAAGTCTTAAGGAAGGAACCAGAGCCAAGCAAAAGGAGAGAAACAGCATTCCAGGCAAGGCGAAAGGCATTGCTGTTTCATCACTCCACGTTTGATGACACCTTTTTTTTTTGTCCTTAAGTGAAGCCTTTCTGTTCCTGCTTGGCATATTTAATTTTTCTGTAATTTTCCTCTGTAGGACTTTTACAAAAAGCATCTTTTCCTGACTTCTCAGTGGACTCAGACAGAGGTGGCTGAAGACGGGAACAAACCAAAACCAGAGCCAATGGCCTTGAAAATCTCTTGTCTCACTGGTATGTTTAGATCCAATACGCTATGCAATTGTTATATCGTATTACAGTTTTCCTGGACTTTGTAGGTATAACTTAGTACCCATGAAACCTTCCAATTGTTTGTGTAGTATCTACATTTTCTAACAAGGAAAAGGATCAAAACCGCAGATTTTAAGCACCTTGGAAACTTAAAAATTCTCAGGGTATTTGTGTGAAATTGGTAAGGGATTCTGTGGGGAAAGACGAAAACTGCCTCATAGACGAACTTGCCCGCCTGGGAGTTCAAGTGCAAATAGCAGTAGGATCCAGCAGGGTGTTAACTTTTTTTTTTTTTTTTTGCTGCAAGAAGTCCCAAAATTATATGCCAGAGTGTATCTAGGTTAATACACATATTTGGCCAAGCTACCTAGGGCCCTGCTAAATTCCCCAATGTTTCTATAGTCGGTATACTTTTCAGATCTTGGGTGCTAATTTGTATCATTTGCAAAAACAACTGTGAAAGCTATCTGGTGCTTGTGATGCAATTACCACTAAAGAGGTTTTGGGGTATTCTCATTAAACCGAGTCCCAGATGTTTTTGCCCTTGTGATTTGTGTTGATCTGTTCTTTGTCGGTCCTAATTATCAATCAAGATGAATGAATTAGTCATCCACTCGGTGAAAAGCCTATTTATGCATATGATCAGGACCCAAGCTGAAAGAACCTTCAGAGATGTCTGCCTAACCTTGGAATGGACCATTTCCTCTGCGTGCATGCACAGATGGTGGAGCGGCATTGCTCTCTGTCTCTTTCCCTAATACATATGTTGGGCGTATACATGCAATTTGTGATTTATGTGTGTGCGCACAGAAATAAAGATGCAGAAATATATATGTGCACATTTCTGAACTGACTACACATCTGTGTGTAACCCCTTTCCTCTTCTAGTACAATATTTTTTATGTGAAGACTTTCATGGAATAACATTTCCAGGGGGAAATCTCTAATCGCCGAGCTAGGAGAAAAGCAGTGCCCTAGGAATCTGATTACAATATTTTAGTATGTTCGCTTTCCTTGGAGTTGCCACTGGTATGCTCTTAACAGGGATACAAACTACCCAGTGGGCACTCGTAGCACCTCACAGGAGATTAGGGCACCTTGTGAATATGCATTAAACCGTGGTCCTTTACCTCTTCCGCCTGCTGTGCTGGGCTGGCACGCTGGCCAGCATTCTCTAAAGCAATGCTCGCGGTATCAGACTGGCATCATGCCACCACATATGAAATATGCATCTCTTTTTATAGTTGTTTCCAGTGCTCTTGGGAACAGATTGGGCATCAAACAAAGATTCTTTGAACTGGGAATTCAGATGGCTTTGGATAGGCAAAAAATGTCTGGGGGGCAGAGGGAGCGGGAACTAGCACCAAGCAGCAGGTAGGGTAATTTGTTAGCAAATTCCGATGCTTCCATGCATCAGTGCATAATATCACAAAGCAGGAAAGGAGCCTTTATTTCTGCAGAAACAGCAGGTGACATCACCTATCCTGTCTGAAGGAAACAAGACTGAAAATTGTATGTGTTGAAAGGGGAGAAATTAAATCTCCTTCATCAAGATATATGATCACATTTTCATTGTGTTCATTTGAGTCTGATTGTGTGTGTATACATCATATATGCACATATATATTCTATGTATGTTTTGTAAAAGATCTATTTTCCAGTTATCTGAGACAGTTAACAAAAGAATTGTCGTTTGTGTATGCCGACATGAATTTTTAAAATCACCGTTTTTAAAATTTGGAAGACAGCTCCAGAGGAATCTTGTGGCCCTACAAGCACACACTTTGTAGACTGGCTGGGTGTCAGTTTGCCTTCAGGAATGGCTGAAGCGGGCTGCACCTCTGCACGAGGGCCGCTTGCTGGTGAGCCACTTTCCAGTATGAAAAGTATTTGTCTTTTTGGGTTTCAGTCAGCTGAGGGGCAAACCCTTTCCCTGGGATCAGCCTCTGTGACCGCCACAAAACTGGTTTCTTGATGTCTTATTTTAAAAAGGCCCAGGAACTTTGGCAATAGCATTAAGAAGCCTTAAAAAGCTTTAGATCTTTCAACCCAGGTCTCCCCTCTTCTGGGAGCTTCTTGTAAAGCAAGTGGACTTTAAAACTTCTTAGGAATTTCATTTTTCTGCATGTAGCTATCCAGTTTTCCTAGCACCATTTATTGAAAAGAGATTCTTTTCCCTAATGTATATTTTTGTCTGGTTTATCAAAGATTAGGTTACCATATGTAGATGGTTTGCCAGAAAGTATTTTTAAGAACTCGCTTGTTTAGCCCTCCAGATCAAAGTTAGACTAATATCCCCAATTGACCAACATAATGAAAAAGGTTAAGCAAGAAGGATATAAATATAGATTCTGCATTTATCGATTTTTGCCTTACCAATAGCAATTGTTGGACCTGGGGACAATTATAGTATAGTCAGTGGAGGTGAAACAGTAAAGATATTGTTTTACAGTCTACTCTCTTTTTTCTTTTCTTTTTTTTTTTTTTTGAGACAGAGTCTTACTCTGTTGCCGGGCTAGAGTGCTGTGGCATCATCATAGCTCCTCAAACTCCTCGGCTCAAGCAATCCTCCTGCCTCAGCCTCCTGAGTAGCTGGGACTACAGATATGCACCACCACACCCGGCTAATTTTTTTCTATATATATTTTTTAGTTGGTCAATTAATTTCTTTCTATTTTTAGTAGAGATGGGGTCTCACTCTTGCTCAGGCTGGTTTTGAACTCCTGACCTTAGCGATCCACCCACCTCGGCCTCCCAGAGTGCTAGGATTACAGGCGTGAGCCACCGCTCCCAGCCTTATCAGGTCTTTGTAAAGGAAATTTAAGCTGAATTCAAGACTAGATATTTTGAAATCTTTAAAAATGGAATTGCCAGATCAGATTGTATTTAGTTAATCTCTGAAGACAGGAGAATTTTATCTGCCCTTCTAGTATCTATCTCTGAAACTTAGCAAGTGTTCAGTTGCTTCTCTTTAACATAAGCCTCCGTTGATAGTTTATGCATTCTTTTCAGAAGAAAAATAGAAAAAATATCTAGGTGCTTATGAAAGCCAATAACACTATAGTTGGAAGTTTGGAAAGTAAGAAGCGTTCCTTTAGAAAGATTTATTTGAAAGTCTGTTCCCCAGAAAGATGAACAAACAATGAACCAGACTGTCCTTGTTCTTGTTTTAACATAAACATATTTGTAGACTTGTAATTGGCTCCTGGTGAACCATTCACGGAGCCGTTTAAAGCATGAACTTTGTATTGGTATGGAACCAACTGAATAAAAGCTGTTTATAACCTTATATACCTTTCCAACATAAACACCATCTCTGGAGTCAATCATTTTTATATTAGTCTATATATAACATCATGTGGGAGCTTTTCCTTTTACATTTTGTATGATCCTGATTGCTGGCTAGTTATTTATATTTTTGTATGGTGGTATTCTGGGTTTTTCTTTTATATTCTACATTGGTATAAGCCAGAGTTATTATATTTTACACTGGTCAAGGGATAGCACTTATTACTATATCACAACCAAAGCTGACAGCATTTTTTTTAAAGCTGTGTCAACTTTCCTCCTACGTATACAGGTATACCCTTTAAATGAATGCTTATACTGAGTTACCGGGAAGTGTTTTTGACTCATTCTGTCTTATCCTCAACCCTTGTTATTGTCTCCCACTTGAAACAGTTTCTTTCTGTAGACAATCTCATGGAGTTTGGGTATCCATGAACATGGTTTTTGGTTTTTTTCTGTTGACTATCTAAGAGAATAAGGAGTACCATGCATTTTTTCTGAGATGAAAACTGTAACTATCAGTATGGTATTTCACTTCTTTTGTGCATGTAGTCGATTTCCTAAAGTTGGTCTTGGATTTTCACAATATAGACAAGTGGTTTTTTGTGGAGGGTAGTGTCTTCATATAGGCGATCTTTATCATAAATATGATAGATCCCAGAAATTTCGGGAAGTCGGAAAGAGTGACTTGTTGACAGCCCTTACATTGAACAGTGTACCTGAATCCGTTAATAAGAGAGATCGATGTCTGACCAGAAAGCGCTGTAAGATGGAGAAAGGTTTCATTCTTTTCCTAAATTTTGTCTGTCTCTAACAGATAATATTTCTGTTCTTTGTCGACATGTTATTTTGCTCATAAACAGTTTTAATAGCTCCATATGCCAAAAAGCAGAGACTCAATGACTTCCAACGATTGACTCTAATCTATCTTCCAAGAATGGGCTCCACAGATCTCCTTTGTGGGATGTCTCCTCTCAGAGCAGGCGTAGTATGGAGGGGCGGGGAGATGCTAGATTGAGAAAACCTGGAGTTCAAATCCCAGTGCTTCGTTTACTAGCAATGTGAGCTTTGTCAAATCACATCACCCGCTAAACCTTAGTCTCCCAAAGGGTAAAAAATGCAATAAATATATTGACTTTTGTTTTCATCTGTGATACCATGTGAGTAAGTATCTTTCAGGGTCAGAAATTTAGATCTCATTCCTTGAACTAATTATAGTGGCTAATTTGGATTTGCAGTGTGTAAACATAGGCTATTTGGAATTTAAGTAGTACTCCCTTTCCTTGTCATCTCTTTAGGTGGTAAATTCTTCTTTTCCTGTTATCTAATATCAAAACACTTTTAAGAAAAGATTTGGGGCACAAATAATTAAGTTCTTTTAAAGTCAACAAATAAAAAGAACTATATACAAATCTTTTTGAAGTTTGTTGCTCAGTTATGAAGAGGAGAGAGGACATAAAATCTGATTTTTATTGGATTACTTACATGCTTGGTATTATGTTTTTGGTCTTATCTAATCCTGCAGAAATATCTAGGAGGATATAAAATTCTGTGTTCTCAGATACCGCTTGCCATCTGTTTCCAAACTGAAAAATGAGCACCATATTATACCCTGTGTCTATTAAACCCAAACTTAGAAAAGAGGTGACTATTCTCTTAACAGCAAACTTAATGCATATTCTATTGTGTGTCTTCTTTGCATTGCTTTGTGGTAATCATCCACTTTTACTTCACCCCTCACACGCTCATTACAATAGATTTTCCTGACATAGGGAGCTTGTTCATCAGAAATGTTCAACAGAAACGTTTGACGGGTTTCTTCAGAAACAAAAAGTTATTTTGCTTTCTTTAGTATTTTTCCCCCTTCAGATCTGATCCAGTATAGATAGGAGAGAAAGTAACAAGCAACTTTTGGAAAACTGAAGTGAATCACAGCAAGTTCACAGATTCAGATAGAAATTGGGAGGAATAAAAGTTTAAAGATAACATGGGTTATCTGTCTAGTAGGTGCTTTCATACGTATTATTTCATTTAAGTTTTACCAAAAGCATTGCGAAGATGACTGTGACAAGGAGTGTTGGCATTGGGCAGACAAGGAGGCTGGCTCTCTGTGAGGAGTAGCACTAGTGAGCATCATAGTGTGTTCCTTGGTTACTTTCTTGGATGAGGCTCGAAAAAGTTTGTGTGTGTATGTGTGTGTGTGTGTGTGTGTGCAATCACATTAATTTTAGTTAAACCAATATAAGTTTAGTGAGTGTAATTATCGTTTCTCATACCTGCAATGATTTCATGTCCTATAGGAATATAATATTCCAGGGTCAGGTTTTCATACTGCCTTGCATGCCATGTGCCCCAACTGCTGTGACTTTATGGCAGAGACTTGCTGAGGAGGAGCATTTTCTCATCTTCTGGAATGTTCTACTAAAGTAACAATTTAAAAGATAAGGACATATGAAGATGACCCTATACCAATAACTCTAGCCATTATTACATGCTTAATGTATGCCACATATGCTTCTGTTTGCTTTATCTGCATTAACTTTTTCACTCTGCACAGTACCCTGTGGGGTAGGTGCTGTTATTTTAACTTTTACAGACGAAAAGGCTGAGGCACAAGAGGATTCATAACTTGCTAAGGTGGTGTGGGTTCAAATCCAGGCCCGTGGCTCTGCGACCACTCTGCAATGCTGCTTCTGAGCCTGATGATTTCATGACTGGTGGCTCCCAAAGAAGCATGACTTTGGCCGTAGTTGACTTAGGAAATATTTTCATGTGTATGTATTTATTTCAAAGCCTGTAATATTTTTTCGTTTATTATAAGTAGTGTACATTTTTAAGGACCGTAGTTGTAAAATATAACTCAAGGCATAGTTTGAGGGTGGGAGAGGATTTTATTCATTTGGAATGGTTAGGAACAGCTCTCTGGGTACCTTTGCAGGAATCCAAAGTTTTAGACGGGCATAGTGACCCTGAATGTTTGGAGAAAGTAAGAGAGTTTGTGTCTATGTACATAGGTGTCCCTGTGTCATCTTCAGCTTGAGGCACTCATGATGGAAAAACCAATCTTGGGAAAGATGAAAGGGTAGAACTAAAGGTAATACCACATAGGTTACAAAGAACTAGAGTTTCATGGCTATAATTTATAACGTTCATGTCCTTGTGATAATTCACATGGGGTTATTTCTCTTTTTCTATTTGGGAATATATGTTTTTACTATTTAAAAATATGCTGTCATTAAAATCCTTTTGAGTGTAATGATTGGAGGGAGGAAATAGGCATATTAGGTTCTTTTCATTCTTGACTTTCTCTTTTAGTCTTAAGGATAATTTAAATGCCTCTTGGTTCACTCATATGCTTATTCAACAAATGTTTATTGAACACCTACTTTATGCCAGACTCTCTGCTAGTCCCTGGGGATAAAAGTTAGATAAGATGCTGAATCTGTCCTTCAGGCATTTGGGTTATGGTGGTAGAAACTGTCATGTACCCACTTAGTCACAAAACATTTGAAGAAGTGCTATGGTAGCAGAACCAAAAGTTCAGTAAAGCACAAAGGAGGGAGGAAGTAATTCCTCCTGCAGTTAGGAACAGAAATTTGAGCGAAATATTTTAAAGGATGAATAGAAGGGTTGGGTAGACCAAGTGGGCGGGGAGAGCCAGGAGACAGCATGCTTAAGAGCCTGGACTACTGAAAGAATGGGAATAACTCTCATCAGCCCACAGCTGGGAAAACCGATTGTGGTAACCAGCTTAGTTTGCCTGAGAAGGAAATGCCTCTGGCTCTCAGGGTTCCCCTGGCCAGTCTTCATTTATTATTGGGTAAAACGGAAGGAAGAGGAGGCAGCTCTTCCCCTCCTCCTTCCCCTTCCTTCTTTTTTCTTTCTTCCTCCTTTTCCCTGTTAGCTTGTTAGATTTAGATTAGGCGTTTTCCATATCAGGCTTTCATCATAAAGCTGCTGACCTACTGCGACCCAGTGGAATGGAAGGTTTTCGGCCATTTGCTTCTATATCATTGTCGTATTTATTTTTTTCAGGAAATTCTGTTTTTCTGCTATGCCACTCGAATATGTCTCTCTGATCACTATCTACATGCCCACATCCTCGCTTCTCCCAGCTTCTTTGTGAGCCGTCTTCAATGAACATGACACATCATTGTGGGGACTTGCTCTGTTTAGTACCTTAAATTCGCTAATTTGGGGTTTTATATTGGGATGGCAAAATCCTTATGTTTAAATAACTCATAAGTCCTGGGAAACTCATAAAATTGTCTGACATGATGTTAAATAGTTCATGCCTATAAGAAACTTTGCAGATGGCTAAGATAAGTATGAATGTTTCAGTTACATTATACAAATTTAGCAGACTTGTCCATGATCGTTAGGGAAATGAATGATTTTCCCGTTGTAAATTACACAGTTTTCTTATGTGCCACAAACTGCAGGAGGACTGTAATTGACAGGTGTCAACTGATGGAGTTATTTATATTCTCTAGGAGGACCCACAGAAATGCAGTGCTCACCATATTTATTCAGAAAAAAAAATATTTTTAAATAAATAAAATTTTCCTGACCCTGGTTACTATACATAAACAACTTAATTCTGATTGCTAGCTTCGCTTAGCAAATGATGAACGAAACACAATTTTGTGAGATGAAAGAGGACGATTCCAAAACCTAGGAGCATGATGCCAAAGATAAATAAATACACACACACACATACGCACAGCACAGAGAGGTACAATTGAATACATTGTTCACAGTGTTTCTGGTTCAGGGAAATTGGAAGATAATTTGGAAATATTATGATCAACTTTGTATTTATTCTAGGAAAATTCACATAAGGAGAAAATATATTGTTCTTGGCTTATAATAAAAATCCACATTTTGATATATAATTCATTTTGTGATTTAAATTTGTATGATTTATTCAATAGACCTAATAAACAAGATAGTGTTGAATAATGAGTGAACTTAGTTTCATGAGTAAAAAAATGTGCATTAATGATCTGTCATTGAACAAAATGAACTGCTGAATGGTGGATGTGGTTTTTGTCTTTTTTTCCCTTCCTCCCTGTCCCATCCATGCATCCTTCCTTCTTACCCTAACCTCCTATGACACAAAGATTGCACTTTGAGAGAAGAAATCTTCAGGAATTTTAATATAATTATATTCAGGATGAGAGTTCTGTTCAACATAGCACCATTGGCTCATTTAGTAATTTCTAGAATTCTGCCTAGACTTGAAAATACTTTCAATGCCCGTTGCTGAATATTGCTGTTCTCGGCATGTTTTTCTTCTGGGATTGAACTGGATAGGATTTTGGTTTTTTTAACACATTCCAGTGGGTGTAAAGCTATTGGCTAGTAAAGGTTCCCTTAATTGAACTGGTTATAATAAAAATGATCCAGTCCCCTCACTCCTACTTTTTCCTTCCTTTTGAAAACCAGAGATTAACAGCCTGGTGTTATCTCCATCACTGTGGTGAAAAATTCTGCCAGCAGTGGTTTATAAAAGCAGCTTTGGGTTAGATCTGGAGAGTGGCTAGGACTGTCACAAAACTGGATCCTTGTTTTTCTTTTAAATTATGTATGGCCAGTTTCATAAATTAAGTTACCAAATTCATATTTTATATTCTATTCACATAAGAGGGAACATTTAGTCAAAACAAAGTCTGTTCAAATAAAAATTCTTTTTAGATATTTTTTTCTACTCTGAGGACATGTCCCTGCCTCTCTCAGTCCATTTTCCGCTGCTCCCAGTACCTGGTGTCTGGTGAGCGTTCAGCAAATAGTCAGTGAATGAATCCCTTTGTCACGGAGTGGAAATGTGCGCTGACAAACAATAGCTGGTGGATGCTCTGCACCAGGGAGGCCTGGGCAAGACTTCAAAAGTCGTTGCCCCATCCCAACAGGGCAGGACTTGTTCTCCCGGGGCTGGGAGGTCACAGCTCTATCCCTGTTCAAGACTGCATCTCCTTTTTCCTTTTTTCCTTCCTAGGTTCCCAGGAGCTGTTGAGTCCAGGTGTGGCTGCCAGGAGGAATCCAGAAAAGCCAAAGAGCCCGAGCATGTAGAGCGGGTAGGCTTTCCCACAGTCCGCCACACACGCTCCAAACCCAGAGGAAACTTGCATGGGGCTCTGGGGATGCAGGGAGCCGGCCAGGTGAGCCTCCGTGTCAGTCTGAAGGATGAAGCAACAGGAAAGGATCCTTGGCAGTTCTGTTTATCTGGCAAGATAGGGACATGACCTGAGCTTGCACCAAATTACCTCACAGCAAATTATTTTTACCAAGCACTGTGAATGTTAGCATGACTCCATAGAGCTCTTGGGCCAAGGACAGATGAATACATCAAAGGCTGCTTATTAGTCTCCAGGTGTGGTTGGGAGGATTATCTCTCTTCTTTCAGGAAAGGGTTAAGTCCCAACTCTGCCCTTACCCCTCTCAGGTGAATTTCTTTTGTTTCCAGCCAATTTAGATTTCCCTAGAGACTTTTGACACTGAGTCAATATACTTTAACCTAGGGCCTTCTGGTTTTGGAATGTGTGGGTGTTCTTATGGGTAGGTCTCCTTAAGGGGTGGCCAATTTAAATATAAACGTAAATATAAATTTCATGTTGCAGTCTTTGGGTCTATATATCTTGAAGCATCCTTCTAGGTGAATTGAATCAGACTGTGTTTGTTTTTGTTTTGTTTTGTTTTGTTGACATTTTAGTGATTAAATCACTGGTTGAATAGCCTTATGCAAAGTTTGGTGCTGTAATAGAATTTACCAAGATTTCATTGTGATTCCAGATTAGTTTTAAATTTTTTCCCCTTGCCTTTCTTTCCATTTATGTTAAATGTTACTACTATGCGGAGAGAAGGTATTTTAATGACAGCAAGATGTCTTTGAGAAGCCCTTCTGTTCTATTATTCCTAAAATCCATATTGTATATCAAAAAAAGGAGTTTAATCCCTGAAATGACACCCACAGGGCTTCTCAACCTTTGCACTATTGACATTTGGGAATGTGTAATTCGTATTATCGTATTATGGGGGGCTGTCCTGTGCATTGCAGAATGTTTAGTAGCACCCCTGGCCTCTACACACTAGATTCCAGTAACATATACCCCTTCCCCAGTTGTGGCAACCGGAACGGAGCCGTGGAGGACAAAATTGCCCCCGGTTGAGAACCACTGCTCTAGGTGTTGATTTAACTAAGAAAAAGACGGTAAGGAAGATGTAGATTATGGAGCTGCTGTTTTTGTAATTTTATTATATTACCCTGTACAGTTACAAAGAAAGTAAATCCCGAGGAGATGCAGTCTTCCAGTAGAATTCCCATTTAACCACCAATTCTCTATCATTGTCTGGAATTTGGCTTTGATTACAATAGCAGTTGCAACTCAGTTAGAACAAGTATTGATTGTGATGCTGTCGTTATCAACTGCGAACTCTCAGTTTATATAGCAGACAGAACTTCTTGTGATCGCGCAGTCTGGTCACTGGGTGCTGTCACAGTGCTGGTGTATTGGGGGAAAAAGACTCAAATGAGGCTCATGTAAGACTTTAATAACTGAACGCATGAATTAAAGGAAGAAACACACCCACGCCACACTGTAATTCAGCAGTTTTATGAATGGGAGGTCAAATATATGACTTAAATACAGGTTTCATTGACCTCAGTGTCTCTCTCTTATGGTACTAAAAATTGTCTAGAATCCTGCATCATTCCTGTATAGGATTGCAGTCACCTTCTCTGTTCTCATTTTCTTTCCAGATTTACTTGTACCTCTGTACTAAAATGTTCAAGTTGCCAGACAACTAGGATCATGTCACTATGGTGACTTAACATTAAATGTCCTGTTGTCTTTATTTCAGATTTTCTTTTGTCCCCTGTCTATTCTCTCCTCACATGAACATACATGCTTGCCAGGCAAGTTCTGGCTTTTGTTTTTCCTCTTTCTAATTTTCCCTTCTTCCTGCCCTTGTTTTCTTCCCTTTTCTCTGGCGATAGAAACTGTCAGGTGGCCTTGCTGGCATCATCTTACCTCTTTTGAACTTCGTTACCCAGGGACTTCCATTTATTATGCCTGGGGCACTCTTTCTCCTTAATACCATATCTCTCTGAGGGATAGTTAATGATCTTTGCAGCAAATGAAGGTGAACTGTAGCCACATTATTGTTAGAATACAGCCAACTACATGGAACAGATTGGGCTGAGCTTTGAACAGCTGGGGCTGGCAGAGTGAGTCTTGACTTCTCTCGGAAGAGTTCCAGAACTGCCAAATCATCAGACTTGAAGGGGAAAGAGGGATGAGAAAGCTTATAGGGATAGTGGTTCCTGCAGGTGCTTTTTGCTTTTGTGATCTAGCTTTTTGAAATTTTTACTGGTTTGTGGATCTGGCAAAAGCATGGACTAATTGAACTCAGGAGCTTATGTCACTGCTACAGACTAGACCACTTAGTGGCCGTGATGGTATTTTATTGTTCATTTGCAGTACTGAATATGCGATAAGATAGATGCTTTTGTCATTAAAACTTGTGGCTCTTTGCAGCCATTGGAGCTATTTGTAGGTTTAAGGAGAATTTGATTTTCAAAGTGTATATCATCCTAATACAAATCTAACAATGGCTCCGTTGGGACTTTGGGACTATAAGGTGGCTTCCTGGTGAATCTAAAAACATGGGAAACAGGTGGGGTAAGGTAAGATATCATAAACCGGTGGTTCAGAGAGCTTGATCCATCCTTTAAGCATGTTGTGATTGTCCATACCAGGAGTTAGTGTATGTGTATGTGCATGGGTGCATGTGTATTAAATAGCTTGCTGCCAATATTTAAACATTTTATATAAATATATGGTCAATTTTTCCTAAGAAATCAGAAGATCTGGTTTCACTGGAACTGCAATCTCCCATGGTCAGTGTCACCTGAGGTTGAGTAACAAGTACCCCATACCTCTTCTGGGTGGGCGAGGCAGGAGCTTTACAGTTCACTGGAGTTTGCACCCCTCACCGTCACAGCTACTGCACCAGAGTGGCCTTTGTAGAAGTTCAGGAGAAAACAACCTTTGGGAGTCAGAAGAACTGGGTTTGAATGTTAGCTTTACAGCCAGTTTTATCCATTTGGGCAAGTTCCTTACCTTTCCGAGTCTCAGTTTCCTCATGTGAACAATGGGCGTATACTTCTACACCTCACATGGTTACATGGAAGAGTAGTAAGTGTGACAGTATAAAGTTTCTAAAACAGAGCTATGTACATACACAGTAGGATCTCTACACACATTTGCGATTATAATTTTCAGATGCTATGTGTCGTGTAAGTGAATTGATACCAATTTTTTACCATCATGTTGACCAAGTTATGAAATTTGATAAACTCTTCTATTACTCAAGACAGTTGAGGAGACTTGTGCCTGGGCTTCCCATATTTCTGGGTTCTTTTTTATATAAAATATAGAACGTCCGTATGAGAATAATCCAGTAGAAACTAATGTCTTAAGGGTGGCATTATTTGAAGAGCAAAAAATCTTATAATGTAGTTCATATTAGGTAGACTCTTAGTTTCCTTTTGATTGGGTCAAGCCTTGGTAATTTTGGATCCAAACACCTGAAATTTCTATCCCCCCACCCCATCCCCTTCCCCCATCCCAATCACATTCAGACTCAGGTTGAAGATAACCCTGTGGACTGAAGATGTCATGGAAGGAAACGTACAGAAATGAGAGCACTACATAATTTATTTTCTTAAAGGTGGGAGTTAAATTCAGTTTTGTTAGGCTTGCAATGCTGCACCAAAGATGTGTCAGCACTCTGTGCACACAGATTCTTTAAAATTTCAAAGGATTTTTTTTTCTATGTTATTGCATTCAGTTGACATCTTTTCTCTCTCTAATGTCTGACCTTTGCCATCTATCAGAAGGTTCCAGTACATATTTGAATGCCACACAGGTGGGGGTAGGGACTTCCTGGCTATTATATACATAGTTAAGAAATACAGATTTTTCCGCCTATTTTTCTACTTCCTGCATACATGAGTTTCCTTTAGATGCGGATATTTCACTTAAATGCATATACTCTTGTCTCAAAATGGTAAAGGATAACATTGCAGTATTTTCTTCTTATGCTTTTGATGGTTACTGGGAAGCTCTTGTGTGTTCCAGTGAAATGCTTTCTGGAAAAAGGCAAAATGGCTGGAAAATGTTAAGGCAGCTCTGGGACCAGCGGGAGAAAATAGATGTAAAAGGTAAAAAGTGATCTGTGCTTAGCTCAGTTATGGAGTTCAAACATGAAACCAGGGGTTGTCGGTAACCAATTATGTTTTCCAGCATTGTCTTAAACCCACTCTGAATGAATAAGCCTCCACAGGAGAGTAAAAGGCCGCAGAAGAGAAGATGTGAGAGGGGAAAACATTGTTTTTGGAGCCCTACTTTTTTTCATTTTATGAATGGTGGTAGATGTCTACCTCTGGACCTTAAAATGGGGCCCATACACAGATCTGCTCCCAGACAACTGTTCAGGGTCTCTGCCTGTTTCTGCTTCTGTCTGACCCTGCCCCCTTCAGCGAAGGAGGTGAACACAAAAGAGGGAAGAATTTGAGTGAAAAGGGGAGGGAGGATGCAGAAAATGAAGAATTCTCTGTCCTTTATAAACCTTTCGTCCAAATCACCAAAAGTATGTGGCCTGTTTAAATCTAAGGAAATATTTAGGTTGAGCCCTTGAAATCGTTAGTATTTCTTGTACAAAAAAAAAAAAAAAAAGACAATTTCACACAGTTCAACTGAATACAACTATTGCATTTTTTGCTAGAACTTCTCCAGGTCCCCTGATGAGGTGTGTGGAGTGGTGTAAAAACCCACACGTTTCGGCACCCAGTTGGTGAAGTTTTTACATACACTTCACTAGAATATACAGATAGTTTCTGCTTTGGTTTTCCTTGTCATTCGTTTTCCCTATTTGTTTTTAAAATTGTGATTATTGCCTCAAATCTCATAGTAGGGGAACAGAGATTGCTGAAAGGAGAGCTCAGAGTGGGGGTGATTGAAGCCAGTGGAGTCTTCTCAGATCATTCACCTGGGAACTTGCATGATACATGGGGTGTGGGTTTGGGGTTCCAGAGATCCAAAATAGGGTTTTTACCTTAGCTGATTTAGATATTTTATTTTGAAAATAACAAATGGATGTAAAAAGATGAAAAGTTATACATGTGGGCATGATTTATTGCAACCTGGTCTTAGTTAGGGTAGATTGACTCTTGTTGAAAGTTGTGAAACTTGCTCAAATAGGAACATTTCCCTTCTTTTTCTGGGTCGGAATGATTTTACAAATATTGTTATCGTTTGGGCAAGGAACAAATTTGCTTTGTCAAGAAAAATTAAAAGCCCCTAAGAAGGCCTGAAGGTCATACAATCAGGGGTTCTCTGGTGGTGGGGATAGTCGTGGTGTGTGTGAGTGAGTGTGACTCATCTAGGTTTGGTTCAGAGTGAAAGAGACAGATGCTTCCTTTGCTCGCTTGTTTCATGGTTTTCAAAGCCTTTTTTGTTGTTGTTTTATTTTAAGATCCAATGCCTTTTCGGTCCTTCAGCGAGGGCGGGGAGAGGCTGCAGGCGGTGCCTACCTCTGTGCCGTGCTATTCCTTGTGTAATATCAAGTGGAAGTGCGAAGCACCACAAACTGCTCTGCGCAGAGCCCACTTCCCTTCACCCACAGTGAGCCTGAAGCAGTTACACCAACATCAATCAAGGGAAACCCACAGGCTGAACTCACACCGTTGAAGCAGGTGCAGGAGCGAGCATTCTCTGGCAGGCACCCACGATTGAGGTGCACCTCGGCGTCTTGCCCGCAGATGTCAGTTACGATGTCTGTGTGGGGCGGTGCCTGTTCCCTGCAGAGCCGCGCCCCTCGCGCTTGGGGACAGGGCAACTGCGGCTCACGGGGGCTCTGTGGGGCGAGCCGGTCGTCAGACATTTCTGAAGTAGTCTTCTTTGCGCTTTACTCACTCATGTGCTAAATGGTGAGGGGAAGAATCTGAAAGAAGGAGCGTTTTGGTTTTCTTCCGTGGTGCTTTGCAGTAAGAACATCCCTAGGATGACTCCTTTAAAATAGTAAAGAAGAAAACCCCTGCATTAGCTGATTTGCTAAGACTAAGGGGAAAAAATGCAAGGTCTGGAATCCGTGTGTGTGTGTGTGTGTGTGTGTGTTCATACATATACATCAATATATGTAAAATACATAGGGATATTTAGGACATGTGCACACGCATATATACATATGTATAGTAGATGTATGTGTAAATACATGTATGTATACATAGATATTTGAGTATATGCCTACGTACTGACACAAAACACCAGTTTAAAGTAAAACTCAAGTGGATCATGAAGTAAAGAGAGAATATGAATTTTTAAGACATTTTAAAATACCTGCTGATAAGGCGAAGGTGCTAGTAAAACAAAATGCGTATGTCATCCTAAGTTGAACCATCCCCATGTATATTGAGCTTTAGAAAATTTCCACAAGTTTTGAATGATCTTAATTAAAAAAAAATATGGAAATAATTAATACTAGGGGTTCAATATATATTGTACCTTTTAAGAAGTTGTCAGTCCCTCAAAGCTACTATTAATTACATGCTCTTGGGTATGAGTATCCACTTTGAGCTGATGCTTCAAAATATTATGCATATTATTTCATTTAAATATGTGGAACAATCACCGTTTGCTTAAGCAATGAGAAGTAAAAGAAGACACACTTTTTAATTATCAAACTGGGTAAATTGGAGAATAATTGTAAAATCTAGTATTACTATGGGTATGGAGAAATATACTATTTGGAGAAAAACTTTTTATGTACTTTCTGGAGTTCATTTTGCAATATATAAAATCAAAAATCACAAAATGTGCTTACTCATAGTTCCAACAACTTGGCTTCTAGGCAAAGTTTTCCTCAGAATGTGATCAAACGTGTAAAAAACTTAGCTACTAGAATGCTCTATCACCAACTTATTGATTTCTGATGTATTTTGTTATAAAAGTCTAAACAATATTAGAGTGGTCACATAAGTTATAGCAGAAACGTACAATAAAATACCAAACGAGGAACTAAATGGTGGTGTAGATTTTCCCATGATTGTATTTTTTTACAAAACCTAACAAACCCTGTTTCATGCATTATGTATGGCAGGCATTGGAAATAGTTTGCAAGATTATATATAAACATAAAAGTTAGTATGGCTAGATGATTTGAGGATAATTAAAGGTCTTTATTTTGCCTATCTATTCTTAATAATTTTCTATATTCTTATCATCTGCATATTAAATGCAGAAAAGGGCAAACATGGAAACAGCATTTTTTTTTTTTTTGAGACAGAGTCTCACTCTGTTGCCCTGAGTAGAGTGCCATGGTGTCAGCCTAGCTCACAGCAGCCTCAGACTCCTGTGCTCAGGTGATCCTCCTGTCTCAGCCTCCCAAGTAGCTGGGACTACAGGCATGCACCATCATGCCCGGCTGATTTTTTCTATATATTTTTAGTTGGCCAATTAATTTCTTTCTATTTTAAGTAGAGACAGGATCTTGCTCTTGTTCAGGCTGGTTTTGAACTCCTGACCTTGAGCAATCCACCCGCCTCAGCCTCCCAGAGTGCTAGGATTACAGGTGTCAGCCATGAGCCACCGCGCCCGGTGGAAATATCTTAAGAGTGCACTCAAAGGAGTTGCTAGAGATATTTGTGAAGATTGGGGGAAAAAGGGGCTTTTCTTTTCTTTCCTATCTTTTCATTCTTTTTCTTTTTCTTTTTTTTTTTTAGATGACTGCTTAGCAGAAGATGTTAAATATTCCTGATTGATTAATTAGTTCAACAAATGTTTGTGTGCTGTATGTTCCAGGTACCACATAAGGCTCTAGTCATATTGCTGTGTGCTTTTCCCTTGGCAAATTGCTGAATCAGTTCTCTTTGACATTACTGTAGCTTTACTAACAGAGAGTTAATAATACTAATAAGAAAACACTCTAATATGGTCTTGTAAAAATTAAGAATTCACACTGACATTTTGCTTCGTATTTTTACATATATGTTTTATCTACTCTATCCTGTCTCATATGGTTAAACTTTTCTTATCATGTAGACAGTTGATAACATCAGTTGTCTGGA
This sequence comes from Lepilemur ruficaudatus, assembly GCA_963574885.1. NCBI lineage: Eukaryota > Metazoa > Chordata > Mammalia > Primates > Lepilemuridae > Lepilemur > Lepilemur ruficaudatus. The sequence continues at coordinate 23,165 of CAUYRT010030858.1, forward strand.
AAGCTAAAAGCAGATGTGAAAATCATTGGGAAGACTTGACATCATGAATGAAAACTTTGAAGGACACTAAAAAGCTTATTGGAAAGTGCTTTGAAAAATTTGACTCCTTATTTTGTGAGTTTTTGGCTTTGAAACCTAATCTAGACTTAATGTTCAGCAGGTGTCCTTTGGGGAGTTAGAACAGGATTTGAAGGGTGGGAGATCAGCGTGATGAATTCAGAGTCCACCCATCTGGAAGGTTGAGACTGTGAGGATATAAATAGGACGGCTGGATCAGGGATGTCTGACTGGAGGAGGGTCAGGGTTCAGGCTGGGTTCAGACGTGGAGATGCTCATACAACAGTTTAATGCTTCTCCGAGGCCCCAGGAATCTATCCAAAGGACAGTTTTTTCCCGATGTCCAGCCTCTGTCTCACCAAAATGATCTGAGAAATATAACCCTCCAAGTGTCTTCTCAGTATGGCCTGTCGTACTGGTGTGAGATTAGAAATTTTAAAATTCCAGCCGGAACCACCAAGGGCTCCAAGTGAAGAGAAGAATTCACAAAAAAATTTTCATCACTTATAAAAATAGCAAAAATTCTTGAGAGGAAGGGTTTGTTTTGGATCAGTGCCAAGTTGCCAAGTTGCTTTTCGTGTGTGTGTGTGTGTGTGTCTGTGGGGACGATTACGGCTTCTTGAACTTGGTTTCTTTCTTTCCTTTTGGGGAAGGGGAGAATTAAACTTTGGATCTGGTTCTGCTTCCATTGTCCATGAATCAGGAGGGTTGGCCCCAGTAAAGTAACGACTTTACTGCTGTTTTGCTGTGATTTTGTGGGAAAATCAGTCATATTCACTCCCCCCTTCTTCTCCATCTTTTCCTCCTGTTAAAACAAATACAGTGCCATTAACTAATTGACGTGGGATAGTTTGAGGTATAAATGGGGAGGAAAAAAGTTTTAGTTCTTCCTGAGACAAGCCCAGAGTGGTAAAATCAATAATTTGAGAAATCACTTGCCCTTTAAAAAAAAAAAAAAAAAAAAGACTTGTAAATAGAACAAGATTGAGAAAAACATGTCTTTAGGCAAGCTAATCTAATCACACACAGAAGGCGGCCTGTTTTCTTACTTGCTGGATCACTTCCACTTTATATTCTCACAGGGAACAATATATTAAGTACAGTATTTAGAAATATTTGTTGAATCTTACTGTCTGATTTTGGCAAGTCCCAAGGAAAAAAAAACAATATGTTTTGGACTGCTTGAGCCTTCCTGGGAGGATATTGGAGTTTTCCCAGAGTGGCTGGCTTCGCACTGTGGGAAACACTGGTTTGGTAGATAACACTGTTAGGATTTATATTTCAGAGGGCATTTAGTTGTCTTCAGGTTTTTGGAGCAGCCACAGCTGATCTTGTACATCTCAGGGTCTGAAGAAACCCAAGGTATATGCTGGCCTTTCCTTCTGTTAAGGTAGTTATTCCCTTTTAAAGGGCACCTTGGCTTGTAATCCACTCATCCTGTGATACACAACTCACCAGCGCCAAAATATCCAGTTAGTGTATCTATCCGGAGAGAAAATGTGGGTGTCGCAAGTGGTCAAAAGATGAAGATTATGGAGTGAGAGGTCCATTGGCTAATGTTTGCTTCTCTTAGGGAATGTTGAAGCATCAACATTTTGACAAACTTGTAAGCTAATTTTGTTTCAGTGTGATCATCACATGGTGTTGACTCATTGAAATTTGTGATGGAAATAAAGATGGAATATTTAGAAAGTCCTGCTATGTCTCCTTTACTTAAAAGTGTGTGATGAAATAAACGTACATCATTATAGGGAATGTAAGTGAAATCAATTCCTTTAGTTTAATTTTCTCAGCATGGATCTGGCATGAAACAGTTTTTATAAATCTTAAGGCAAGGGCCTCCCTCACAGCCCTGTTGCATTAGTTGCTTAAATGTGAAGTAGGAGTATCTGACCAGGTTCTTTTGCTCCTTAGCTTGGAGCTTTGAGAAGTTATTTAACACACAGCTTTTCATCTCTAAAATGGAGCTGAGAGCATGAACCTCAGAGGGATTTAAAAAAAAAAAAAAACTTTTAATTTTAGAATAGTTTCGGATGTACAGACAAGTTGCAAAGAAGGGTGCATCTGCACACCCTTATGTGGTTCCTCTTATTGTTACCATGTTACCTTCTTATGTATGCTTGTCAAAACTACAAAAATCATACTTTCCTATTAACTAAATTCTGCAATTGATTTTGATTTCACTAGCTTTTCCTTAATGTCCTTTTTCTGTTCCTGCATCTCATTCTGGCTGCTACATCACATTTAGTAGTCGTGTCTCTGTAGACTCTGAACAATGAGGATTTCTCAGCCTCTCATTGTTTTTGATGACCTTGATGGTTTTAAGGAATACTGATCAGATATTTTGTAGAATGTCCCTCACTTGGGATTTGTCCGACATTCTTCTCATGATGTACTATAGGTTTTTGAGAGGAAGACCGCAGGGCTTCCTTCTCAATCCATCAGATTTAGGTACATGCTTTCGCCATAATGTATCACTGCTGACTTTGACCTTGATCACCTGCTCAGGTTATGATGCCAACTTTTCTCCACTGCAAACTTACTCTTTCCCACCCTTGTCATACTGTACTCTTTGGAAGGAAGTCACTAGACACATCTTATAGAATTTTAAGGTTTAAATGAAATGATAAAGCTCTTTGCACAGAACTCACTGCTTCGAAAGCACTCATTAACGTCAGTTGTTACCGCAGTTGTTGGTTTTGCACTAGTACCTTTTTTTTTTTTTGAGACAGAGTCTCACTTTGTTGCCCGGGCTAGAGTGCCGTGGCATCAGCCTCGCTCACAGCAACCTCAAACTCCTGGGCTCAAGCAATCCTTCTGCCTCAGCCTCTGAAGTAGCTGGGACTACAGGCATATGCCACCATGCCCGGCTAATTTTTTATTTTTTGCATATATTTTTAGTTGGCCAATTAATTTCTTTCTATTTATAGTAGAGATGGGGTCTCACTCTTGCTCAGGCTGGTCTCAAACTCCTGACTTTGAGCAATCCACTTGCCTCGGCCTCCCAGAGTGCTAGGATTACAGGCGTGAGCCACCACACCCGGCACACTAGTACCTTTCAACACATAAAAGCCAATACTCTTTAGAGCTGCTTCTTTGTAGTTACACAGTTCTCAGTCATTTATTGATGTCAATCAAAAAATAAAAATGAAAAATAAGAGTGTTACACACCTTTCAAATGAGATGCCTGTACCCATAGGCTCTCTAGGATGGAAGGATATGAGTTCACTCAAGTTTTCCCACTGAAAGCCTCTGCCAAACTGTGGTCATCAGCCTCTGCTCCTGTTTCATGAGATGGAGTCAGTCATCAAGGACAGAGATGGAGGGGAGTGGTTCTGGCTAGTCTTGGGCATGAGTAGGAGAAGGAAAGCAATTTAGCAGCTGAGCCTGCAAATTGATGAGATTTTTTTTCTTGGTCAGGTTTGATAGCTTTCAGGTAGGATTTAGAGTTCTTATTCTGAATAAACGATCTTTAGCACTTCTCTGTGAAATGAGGGCCTTGTTCTGGGACCTGAAATGCTTCAAAGCCCGTGCATTTGTTGCTGGAGTAGCTCGCTTAGCCTGGGTAATACAGCTCGGAGTTCCGTGTAACCATGTCTGTTGGAATAAATAAGAACAGCTGGTCTCTTGTACAGATACTGTTGGCATGAATTTTTTATTTAAGTCTCTCCATGTATCTAGTAAACAGTAAGCAGTATTCTAACATTACTAAAAGCCTCCCAAGTCTCCTTCCAATAAATTTCCTTCACTCTTCCCCATTTAAAAGTTCAGGGTGTAGGGCAAGGTTAATGTACCAGAGAAGGAATGCTAGGAAAGTATTTCTGAGCTAGAGAAAATAAGGTTCTTCTCCTATGTCTCCTTTCCCATTTGACCTTCAGTTTTTCTCTAAGATAACACATTTCTTGGACTGTTTCTTGGGAAAGCAAGATTTATGCAGACATTCTTCTGCTGCTCTGTATGTACTAAGTGAAGAGAGTTTTACTTACACTAAAATGGAATACTCTGTCCCTGAGTGCTTAATGGGAAGAAAATTTGCATTTGCTTTAAGGGTTAGGTGAGTGATGATATATTTTCTTGGTCCCTTTTAAATGACTGGCGAGGACATTCTTTCCATATGTCTTCATGAATTTCTGTCTCAACAAGCTTACTAGAGACTGAGCACCCCTTCACTGTCCTATAAGAGAATCAGGGACACACTTAAAGAACACAGATGATGTTGTTCATTCATTTCTTCTGTTATCATTGTTTTTAGCAGCAGAAAGAAATTTCCTGCCTAACCTGCCATGTTAATGCTGGGGTTCTAAGGTGTTACAGATACATTGCCCCATCATTCTCTTATGCTTTCGTCAAGCAGACATTGAGGGCCCTGCCTGGGGGCTAGGAATATAAGAAGAAGATGGGATCTATGTACCTTAGGAATCAAATGATAGTCTTCATGTGCTCTGGAGGGTTTTTTGGTTCTTCCAAGCCTTTGTAAAACTCCTACGGTAATCAAGGATGCTCACAGATGTATTGATGGCCCTCCTTGGGGACACTTAGTACAATTGTGCTTTCCTGCCCCCTTTGAGGTTAGGCATGACCATGAAACTGGCTTTGGCTCAGGACATGTGGCTTCAGTCACATGTGTCACTTCCCAGATGAGGCTTTAAGAGCCACCATGCAATTTGCTTCATCCCCTTCCACATATATTGGCTCAAACCTACCTCAAGAGGGGCTGTGATGGAAAGATCTCCTGACCTAGGTTGAAAATGTCGTGTAACCAAGAAGTAAGCTTCAGTTATTACAAATCACAAGGAGTTGGGAATGGTGTGTTGCTGCGGCAGTACCCAGCCTGTCCTGCAGTGCAGTGATGCAGACATGCCGTCAGCACTGTTCTCTCTTTAGGGTTGCAGGAATCAAGGAGCAAATGTTTGAGCTGTAGAGGGGATGTTCACAGTTGTGATGATGGTGGCAGTGGTGGAAAATCTGTGCATATGGTAGTTACTGCTGCACAAAAACTAGGCATCCTTTTTTAGAGGTGTGACCTACATTTCCATATAGATGTTAAATGTCTTCAGGGAAATTGCATCCCTTCTGACACTGTTTGTCTAATTGTCAACAAATATCTTTACATAATGCAGAATAAGTCTAAAGAAGGAAAAAACAAGGTACACACACACGCGCGCGCGCACACACACACACACACACACACATGCAGCCTGTAACTGACTCTCCCAAGAGTTATATGAGAGATTTTAATGCCAAACAACTGGTTGTGCGCCAGAAAGAATGTTTTGGGTGGACATAATGCTTAATTTATATTTGGGGAATTTCCACTGCTAAATCACAGAGCTTGTAAAATTTAAAAAGAAAAGAGAGGGAGGAGGGTTGGAGAAGGGGACAGAAAAGGCCTCGGGACGTGGTTGACAATATTCCTTTTAATTTAAAGCCACCTGAAGGCTTCAGCTGAATAATAAAGTAATTCCCATATGGTTTCCGTTCTTTCAATGTTAGAACCTCAGAAACGCAGTCTACTTTTAGTCTTGGCTTCTGTTTGCCTTTTTGTCAGGCTGAAATGCTTCCCGTCTGATGGCGGGTAGGAAATGTGACCAAAGCTGCCTGCTCTAGGGGAGAGTTCCCAGGCTTTGCTTTCTATCTGGGCGACGTGGCTCATGTGGCGAGGAGGCCCTCCTGCTCCAGGGCACTCTTGTCTGACTCTGGATGGAGAAGCCCAGCCCCGAGCCCACGCTGAAGGTGGCTGCAAGCTTTCCTCAGAGCCAGAGCCTCCCTGCAGGCCCTTTTCTCCACCTCTCTTGCAGCTCGCTCCGTTCCGATTCCCCCAGAGGAAAAACCCAGTATTCATTTGGGTTTCCTTGTTTTTCCCTGGAAAGAAGTTTTTGTAACCCTCAGAATCTTTAGAAGGGCACACATCCAGTATATCCTGACACTTGAATGCATAGTTATTTTCCACTATTTGTACATTCATGACTGAATTTCCATCGAGAAACTTTTCTCTGTTTCTTATTCGATGTCAGTTTACTTTCCCCCTCTGTTCAGGAGTTCATAAAATACTTAGGAAGTTTTTGAAGAAAAAAAACACAGTTGTGCTGTGTGATGTGCACCGAATCCTGCTGAAGTGTGAAAGGGCTTTCACTCCCCTTCTCTCTTTTCTCCTCGTTTTCTCGTATACATAAAATATATAAGAGAAAAAATCTATAAATATATGTTTACATTTGGAACTGAAATTCATTTTATTTTTGAAATAGGTTGAATTAAAGTAGCTATTCCCATTATTACCATGTGCTGTGGGTTGTATATCACTATTCCAGTGTGAATTTATGAATAAATATCACAAGAGTTCCATGAGATAACTTTGTTGTGCTCAGAAAGAAGCTGTCTAGGAAGTCAGAATTCAGGGATTTTTGACCCCAGTTGATTGTGATGTCGCTATTCAACGTCTATACCTGTTTGTCTGATTTAAAAATGAGATAAATGGTGCCCACCTTTCCACCTTTCATGTAGTTGCAAAATGATGTCTTCACCCAAGGACCATCAAAATAAGATGTATAAAGGGGCCTGACTCTTTGGAAGAAAAGTCCTACGAAAGTCTAGATGGATGGATGTAGAAGAACATTTTACACTGACGAACAAAGGAATGTGAAAAGAAATGGTGTTACCAGCTCTTTCAGCTGACCAGACAAGTACTAAGTGTTTGAGAATTGTTCATTTTCCACGAAATCCAGAATTTTGAGGAGGCCAATCTGGCAGAATCATGGGCTCAGCTAGTTCCCTCTTAATTTGAAATGAGAAAGTACATCTTAAGTGCAGAGGCACTCTGAAGATGAGCTCATGCCCAAATGAGCCTTCATGAGCCTCAGAAATCACTGTGGGATGCATTATCAGGATGAAAATTATCTTATCTGGCCTGTAAATTAAATGACACATTTTCTGTCTCTTGCACAATGTGTCCCCAAGTGGCGTTTCATATGTTTCTCTAGACATGCCTTCTATAAACAAGATGAATGTGCAGCATGTGGTTTTTTATTTTTTCTTGATTTTTAATTGTGAATTACTGAAAGAATGATTTTGAATCAAATGTAAAGCAGTCTCAACAACAATCCCAATTGATAGAAGTATCTCCATGTCCTATAACTTTCTTTGATATAAATTTTTAATGATTATATCACTTTGTAAAGAAAAAGCTCTACTTTCGGTTTCCTTGCATAACTTCACACAATGTATTTAAAAGTCTACTTCATGAGCTGAAGATGCAGGCACCTAATCCTTTTCTGTAGTTCTCTTGTACATTTCCACTTTCTGACATGTATAAACTGTACATTTACTTTCCTGTTGCTAAGGTTGTTCACAACTCTGTTCTGTGACAATCATGAAATCTCTCATGTGATGTATTCACATTGACACTAAGAATTGAAAGTCAGGGACCAATGTTTATGTTGTATCTATGCAAATACTGTTCACTATAGGGCCAATTAAGATGTTCTGATTACATTCTTTTCTTTTCCAATCTCATGACCTCTGTGTCTCTCTATGAAAGGGGTCAAATGCCAGGGGTTGAATGAAGACTCTTTATTTAATTTCATCGCTGATTGAAACCATACAACATTCAGTTTGCTTCAAACTTGACCTATAACCTTCTTGTACAGTTTGTTAACCCTGAAGTTTTTGATCTTTGTTTTTTCTTGCTGGGAGAAGGAATACAAGCCTTTTTTTAAAAAATTGAATTCTCTATCCAGGTTCAATGTTGTTTTCTGTCATTAAGTTTTCAATGTCTCATTTAATCTTTACTTTGTTGTTTGGGTCTTATTAATCCTGAGAGGTACTTGAAATAACCTGGAAACGACATCTCTGTCCATTCGTAATGGGACTCCCGTCACTCAGATGCAGATCTACATCTCTCATCTTTCCTTTGTGTTTTTCATCTTTCTGTCTTTGTCCTTATGTTCTGGGGGATTTGGACTCTATCTTTGGATCCTTTTATTAATGTTTTTCAGCAATCAAATTTTCATTTCTAGGAGCTCATTCTTGATTCTTCTTTATTTTTTTAGTATGTGTGTTGAAGTACATTAAAACACCGGTGTAGAACACTTTGTCAGGAATCATCTATTATAAAGATCTAAATTATAAATAAAAATTCTTTATGGATATTTGAGGAAACATCTAGAATTATGCTCCAGTTTCATAAGCTGACCACTTAGGAAAACAATCTCAGTTACTGATCAGTCATCTGATTTGACTTTTACCTTGCAAATAAAGAGCATGGAAAAGTGACAATATACCGAGAAATAAAAAGCACATGGTCGCTTCCCTCAAAGAGTTTATGATCTAGTTATAAGAAAGACAAAATCAGAAACAACTTAAAAATAAAACATGCCAAATTATGCAGTATAGAGTCTTAAGCCAAAGAATTGGTGGTGTTGTTATCGTTTTTAATTAAGACAGACTATTTGATATAATACCTTTTTCCATATTTTGGATTTTTAATTTATTGACAGATATAAAAAGTCAAATTGTTGGATAAAGACTATAACTGTTGATACATACGAGGTATGTCTGGAATGTATCCAGCCATGTAATATGAAAAATAGAGACATTTATTGAAGAAGATACAAGATACAAGAAATATTGTACATAGGACAATGACACCTCTGTCCCCTTCACAGTAGGCACCTTGGGACCTCTCACAGTTCTCCCCACGTCTCTTAACCTAACCTGTACGTATTCAACATTCTCAGGTGTTCTACTTGTTGCAGGCCTTCCAGAATGTGGATCACTTTCAACAGAATCTTGACCATCTTTGAATCGTTTGTGCCAAACATTTATTTGCCCTGCACTCATTGCATCATCACTGAAAGCCTTCTGAATCATCTGAATAGTTTCCACAGAGGATTGTTCAAGCTTAACACGAAACTTGATGCAGATTCATTGCACTACTTGCTCAGTCATTTTGAATGTGAGGGCCACACAGCACAGATGCTCACTCAGTGGGGTCTAGTGCCCACTAACTAGTATGATGAAGTTGTCACTGTTCACCCATGCGCATTCCAGTCCACTCTCCTTGGCTGCCAGATTACACCAATGTCGGTGCAAATTGTTCTCGTTATATTAACAATGGTTGGATACTTTTGGGACAGACCTCGTATGTCCGTATTCATTTTGATTTTGCTGCTGCTGTTGTTGTGTTGAGGCAGAGTCTTGATCTGTCACTTAGCCTAGAGTGCAGTGGTGTCATCATAGCTCACTGAAACCTCAAACTCCTGGGCTCAAGTGATCCCCCTGCCTCAGCCTCCCTAGTAGCTGGGACTACAGGCATGCGCCACCAAGCCTGGCTAATTTTTCTATTTTTTATAGAGACAGGTTCTTAACTCTTGCTCAGGCTGGTCTCGAACTCTTGGCCTCGGTTACTTGGAATTACTTGGCCAGTAATTCCCCCACCTTGGCCTCCCAAAGTGCTATGATTACAGGTGTGAGCCATAGTGCCCAGCCATAATCCTTTATAGAGCCACCCACCATCTATCACAAGTTCAAATTTATCAAAATTTAACAATCAATAGGTGTTGTAATTTAGAAAAAAAAAACCTCTGAGTAACTTAATGTGTGAAAAGTGGCATTTCATTATTTTAGTTTGGATTATTTAATTACTAGTATGTTGCCTTTTATTATTCACTGACATTTATGTATGAATCATAGTATTCCTGTGTGCAAAAGATATTGTTTCCTCCTTCTCTTCTTCTTCCTCTCTCTTCTCTTTCCAATTTCTTTGGTCTTGCTCTCTGATAACACAGGTACATGAATATACCCACTCCAAGTTGTGTCTGAATATTTTCCACACATCTTCTACTCAGTATTGCAACTACATGGGATTATTTCCTGGAGTGTGGCTTGATGTTTATTATATATATCATTGGTTATAGGCAAAGTGGTATGGCTTTTATTATTTAATTAATAAGTTATTAAGGCCAGCAGTTCTTAGATGGTAGGAAATGTAAATGTGGCTTTTATTGGGATAGTACTTGAATTGGAGAGCAGAGAGCATTTGTTTATACTATTGAACTTTTCCTGAGCACTAATTTCCATGACTTGTGTAAAGACCATCCTGATGTGGAATCAGAGAACCATGTCTGAGAACTTTGGATTCTCAACCTAGCATCAGAGGAGGCCTTAACTGAGCAACTCATCCTGATGGTACTTCTGTTCTAAAGCTTTCTACAAAATAGACAAAGTTTGACGGTTTCATTCAACAAGACTAATAATTGGCCCTACTCACCGTATCTAAGTTTCCATCCTAAAATTTTTCTTCAATTTTGAAATGTGGCTGCCAGTCTACTTTGGCTCAAGGAAACTCAAGAAGAAATACTGTGCCATTTAGAATTAGGCATTATGTCGGTCAGTTTCTCATCAATGAAAAGTTTTCTTTCCTTTGTGAACTAATCCTGAAAATAGAAACGCATAGTACTTGATATTTACAGTAAAGCTATTTGAATAGAGTTTTCAAGGTCAGAAACTAGGCTACAGAGAGAGGAGCAGGATAAGTACTCCATTGTGGTTGAGTGTTGGTAGCTATATGCTATGCTATAGTATTTATATCTTTGTCATACTCAAAATTTACATGTAAGAGACAAAAATAGCTTTCTCTATTTAATCTAATAAAATTAACTTAAGTTTCCAGGTAATTAACCTTTAAAGACTGTGCTGATGGTCAAAGCCCAAGGAGAAGGTACTGTCTTGAACATAATGATACTGTCTCTTTGGGGTAGGAGCTGTTTGGTGTAGACAGTAAGAGTCGTGGAGACAAATTTAATTTAGCTTGACCTTTTTTACAAAAAGAAAAATAGAATTATTTGTTCAGGTATAGTATAAATGTGAATGAATATATACATTTATGTATATAGATATATTCACATACACACACATACACATATATATGGGATTTCTTTAATTAAAGCAATCAATACAACGTAAGACTCCAACACTGCGTAAACATGTTCCTGTACTACATAAAACCTCATATCTCAGTATTTGTAGGATGGTGTTGATAAATCACATGATTGCTGGTAATAAATGACAGCAATTTATCACTTAGCTTTTCAAGTGAGCTCAAATGATGACAAGCAACTAAACTACGTAGCAGAAAAGTGGACCTTTCTGTTCTCCCAGCAGTGTATGTCCAGACATTAGCAGTGGGGTATGAAGGAGGGGAAGGAAAACTGTTTAAGGATTATTCTGGGAGCCTCCCTTACTGTTGGAATGGCGAGAAGAGCTCATTTTCATGGCTGGCTCTGTCTGCTCCGTCAGCAGCACCAGTATCATGATCTTTATCAGGTTATTGCTGCTGATGTCTACAGTTTCATTTACCTTGGCTGCCATTTAATAATAATAATGATTTAAAAAAACCCAAATGATCAAGGCAGGGCTAGGAGTGCATCTGAGAATGAATGTCTCATTATTACTATATGAGCCTATTACATCTCCTGTTGATACCTATGATGGGGCAACATCTTTTAATTTTACCAAGCTAGAGTCCCAATTTTTGCTTTCCTAACTTTTTTTAACTTTTAATAATTTTTTGAAATTATAAAAATGCTGAAGACTCTGTGGTCCCATTTCTAAAAGTTGTTTATTTTCAAACTGTGTTCTAAGGAGTCTTACGTACCAAGTTGCCTCTGATGCCTTAGAGGAATGGAGGTAATATCTCTCTGGGCTTCTCAGGAAGAGAAGACTTCAAGGAAGGCTTCTATATGTATACTGGAGTTCTATAAGATTCCTTGTAGACAAAAAACCTGTACGAAGTTTGAAAACCAATGGTCCAGGCAATCATACATTCTGAAACATCTTCCTTCCTTCAGTATTCTTGCTTGGACGATTGCTTTGCTCCTATCTTGTGCAACAGCTTTCTAAAAAGCATTTCAACATGAATTGTGGCTGGTGCTGACTACTTCCCTCAGACCACTGTGTTTCTCCCAGTATCATAAATGTTTCTGTTACTGGGTAGGTCGATGGTTGGATTGATGGCTGGATGCATAAAGATAGACAGGAAGGAAGGAAGGGAGGACATACATTTATTTCCATTTGTCTGTTTCTCTATGTCCAGGCACATATTTTTAAATTATTTGATTATATTTCTTACCACTTAGGGCAGGGACCACATCTTGCCCACATTTTTTTCTATCTCATATGTGGTAGAAAACCAGTGAACTCCCTACTCTTTTATATATTCTGGGAGCCAGACACCATTCTAGGTGCTAAGGGTACAGCAGTAAATGAAACAGACAGAAGTACCTGCCCTCATAGCGTTTCTAGTTGGAGGAAAAAAAGTAAACAGAGACGTGAGTGGTAGGGTGGGTCAGTTAATGGTGAGTGCTACAGAGAAATACAAAGCAGGAAAGGCAGGAGGCAGCAATTTCCTATGAAATTGTGATCACCGACACTTTCTCAGGGACCTGAAGGAAGTGGGAGAGGGGACCTGGTAGATTTTTAGGGTAAGAGTCTTCTAGGTGAACGGAACAGTGAGGGCAAAGACTTTGAAGTGAGAGCTTGTTTGTCATCTTCTTGAAACAGCAAGACCAGTGGGGGCAGGACAGGAGGGAGAAGGAGCTGATTGCTGTGAGGTCAGGGAGGTCAGGCAAACTCTGGCTTTCATTCTCTTTTATTCTAATTTGCAAATCAGTTGACAAATTTTAAGTGGAGGGAGGACATGATCTGACTTAAAAAGATCACTCTTACTTTAGTGTGAACCAGAGACCAGGTGTCAGAAAACTTTTTTTTGGTAAATGTCCAGGTAGTAAATATTTTAGTCTTTATAGACCGTATGATCTCTGTCACAATTACTCAGCTCTGCGATTTTAGTGCAAAAGTAGCCATAGACAATGTGTGAATGCATGGCTATGGCTGTCTTCCAATAAAACCTTATCTAAAAAAAAAAAAAGAAAAAGGTGAAGGGCTGCATTTGGCTTACATGCAGTAGCTTGCCAACCACTGAACTAGACTGAGACTAGATTATATCTGGGACTGTGTTTTTGTTATACTTGTTCTGAACCCTGTTGCTCTGAGACTTTTCTTCTCTCCTCTATTCTTTGACTGGTTCAGCCCAGTGCTGTCCGAGAGAAATACTACATGGCCCTCAAATGCAAACCATATTAAGGAGTTTAAAACTTCTAGGAGCCACATAAGAAATGTAAACAGAAACATGGGCAATTAATTTTAATGATGATTTATTTAAAACAATATATTCAAAATATTATCATTTCAGTGTGCCATCAATGCAAAAAATCACTGGGCTATTTTACATTCTTTATCTCTTATTAAGTCTTCAAATTCTGGTGAATGTTTTGCAATTGAGACAAGTCACATGTGACTCACTCCATAGCCATGTGTGGCTTTTGGCAGAGGTCTATAGAATTGAAGAAAGCTCAGAATTCAGCCTTCCTAGGTGATAAATGGCCTTCTGTAAAAGTAGTAGCAACACTAATAACATAGCAATAGTTTTTAAGCTAATCTGTGAAATTAATTTGCTTTTTCTTTGAAAGAAATTGCAGGTGTGGACCACTTTAGAAGTGCTGGGATCCAACTCCTTATTGCTATCCTTCAGTTATCAGGAGAACTTCTAATATTCAGATTTTTCCTTTCCTGAATCTTACTTTCTTCATTTACATTTCTTATATGCTTACTAGATAACTGGTTAGAAATATAAAAATAGCAAAATCAGATTACCTGGCAACCCTCCCTCCCCCACCCCAACCTGACAATTGGTTCCAGAGTCATTTGGCAAGACTTTAGAACTACGTGGATTGCACCTTCTCCCCCTTCAAAGGTCATGTTTTGTATGCTCCATCAGGTTTTTCAAAATGAAACAGAACTTGAAGGTGGTGGCCGCTGAAGGGCCAATCTATAAATACAGCTTAGTGATATTGATTCTGCACAGTTGAAATATCTGTACATTTACTTATCTGTGATTGGATCCTCCACGACAAAACTATCTGAAATTTGCATAAGAAACAGAGTTTCTATAAACTGCAAAACACCTACATTTTTAAGTGGTTTTTAATGAACATGTGAGAACATAGAATTAGAGAGTTGGGAAACAGCAGGGCTATAAATAAAACCCTGCAGAGCTGTTTGACTGAAAATTCTGAGAAACTTGAAACACCATGACAGGGCTCCACTGAAGTCCTGTCACACCAGAAAAAACAGCATCCTTCCTCATTTTGCCAAAGATTGCCACTTCCTCACCTTGAGGGTTCCCGTGGCATTGCGAGAACGTCCAGAGGGGTGCACGGAGACCCGCACTCAGAGAGTGATGGTGGTGATGATCAGAGCTAGTCAAATTTGAGTTATCACAGTTTCTGCAACTGTATCTGATTCCACAAGGGGATCAGCCATGGGTATCTTTGAGGTACACACATAGGCAGTTAGATCTTGCTCGATTAATAACTTTCAGGCACAACCAGGCAATTGAAATAGTAACTGAGTTACAAAAGGGCCATTCCCTTTCTAAGTATTTGTAGATTTATAGATAGAGTCTTTGCCATTAAATTCGACCATAAGCCAAGTAATTTCAATTTCCTTAAGGAGGGAGTTTGGCAGATGTTAAGATAGAAGGGAAAACCTGATTTTATGGAATTCCTTGAAATAGAACATTTTTGAATCCAGTAAAAAAAAAAATCAGTATTATTTATAGCCACATAGTATAACAGCAACAACAAGTAACTCATAGATATGACCTCCTCTGGCTAGGGCACTATTTAAAATGTTTTATGTAGAACTCATTTAATTCTCACAACCATATGAGGTAGGTATTGCTCTTTTCCTCATTGTACAGTGAAGGAAACTGATTCCAAAAAAGTTTTATAACTTGCCTGAGGTCATATAGCTAATAACGGGTGAAGCCGGGATTTGAGCCCAGGCAACCTGACTCTGGAGTTCCTTCTCTTAATCACCATGCTAAGTAAATAACCATGTGTATGATGAATGGATACCTGAAGGATATTTTGCAGATCAAGTCATATTAAACACTTTATGAGTTTGAAACATAATGCAGTCCTCTAGTGAATCTTTGTGAAAATGACATACAATGGGACATTAGCTTAAAACTTAGTTGTTTTAAAAATACAGGTTTTTAAAATATCAGATTCATCTAAAATGGAGGTCTTTTGTAGTGGAGAAAAAAACTTCTGTGGAGCCACTCCAGAAATACATACTGAATAAATTAATAAAGGAATAAATTATTATGTAGCTGGATATTGGTCTAATATAGAGTTCGTGGTTAAGAATTAAATTTTGACCTATGTCTTGTTTTTAGCTTTTTAAGCCATTCTGACACTGCCCATAAACGCAGCCATCTGATAGATGAGAAATTCAGGCTCAGAAGGACTTGCAGAAATCTTCCAAGATGCTCTTTCTTTGTTTCTGTTCTCTGTTGCTGAACCAGTTTTTAACTCATGTCTTTGTCGTCCCAGTGTTGATCTTGCCTCTGAGCTTCTGGGCTCAGTTTTTGCAGTTAGTCTTCCCAATCTTTGAAACTCAGTTTTCCCTAAATAACTCCTGACTTTGGTACGGCCTCAGATCCTCCGGAGTCAGTGCTGTCTAGATAGGAACCTTCAGTGTGAGTCTTGCCCCATTTTGCCCGGCCCCAATTACTTTCTTGGATCATTTTTTTAAAAACCAAATGTGCAAGTGGAGTCTCTTATTCAGAGTGCCTTTTTCTTAGAGATCTCTCTGGAGTATCATATAGGCTAATGGCTTCCCACCCACTTGACGTTTTGCCCATTACATTATATGTTTCTTCCAAGGAACAAAAATATAACTCTTTTTTTTTTTCTGACAGCATGGGAGACATTCTCTTGCTATTGCTCTCCAGGAAAAATCTCATAATCTAACTAGACAAACCCTTGCTGAAAAATTAGACCAAATGGCATTTGTAAACTCCAAGGAAAGCATTTTTCTTCTGTGAAGTATTCCCTAGCTGGAAGTGTTAGAAACTTTACATATACTGATACCAGTTAGGTTTATGGAAAAAATGAAACACTATAAACAGCTGGATACACTGTCAAAACTGAACCCTGTCAACACATTTTTTTCCCTAGCCCTGTTTACTGAGAACCTTGGAGCATTCTTAACTCACGCTTATAAAGTGATTGAGAAAAATAGATGGATAGAGTTTATTTGTTAAAAGAAAAACTGGAGAGCTCTTTGCTCATTTGGTAAGTTCAAATGAAGGAAATAATATTGGAAAATGTATGTTAAGATCCTCTGCCCCATCCTCTTTCTCACACTGTGTTCAGACATAACAAAATCAATGCACAGTCTGTCTATATGCCTGATACCATTGGTGTTTATTTTATTTTTTGACTCATGATCTAAACCCATTACACAATAAAACATCTCGTCTTGAGAAACAAATATGATCTGCCTCTTTTAGGTTACCAGGGGACCATAGAAATTAAAGATCTGTAATGTTTTATTTGTTTTTAGCATCAGAGTGAATAAGAAGGTTAGACATTTTGGCAATTCATGCTGCACGAATGTGATTTTCTTCATAGAATTCTTTTATTTCTTAATTAGCACTCTACTGACTAATTTATTGTAAATAAACTTTTCATCCCTGTATGTGATGGAGAACTACTAGAGAAGAAATAAGCCTAGCCACTAACTTATTTAATATACTTGTAGGCTGTAGGTAAACACAGTTGTATAAATAAAATGTTGAAACAAAAAGGAGCTAGAGTGCATGTGTTCTGATCTCTGATTGATATTAAATGTAACTAACTTCATTGTCTAATGTTCCTTTTGAGAATTAGAGTAATGGCATATCTAAAATTGGACTTTGAATCTAATACATTTTAGAGAAATAATCTTTCTTTTCTTGAAAAAGCAACCACTAACTAATAGAGACACTTGCTCATTTTATGAATGCCATGTATTAAAGCAGTTTCTTAAGTGATATTTACCTATATGACCTACAATGTACCATAACTTTCTGTGTATATTGAAAACTTTAGAGCTAAACATATGTGCATGTTTGTATCTGACATATTAGCTGCATGTCTTTGGGTAAGTTACTTAATTTTTGCAAATCCTGAATTTTGACTGAAAACCTAAAATGGGTTTTATGTAATTGAACTATTGTCATAAATAGAAGCAACAATACAATATAGTATCTTACATAGTGACTTGAGATGCAATGTTATTAAAAGGTGGTTATGACCCAGACGGTTTCACTGATGAGTTCTGGAAAGTGTTTAAGGAAGAAATAACACCAATATTATGCAAAATCTTTCATAAAATAGAGGAGGTGGGAACTTATCATTTTATGTAGCCATCATAATCTGATGCAAAACAAAGGAAAAGAGAAAAGAATTTTAAAAAGTAGATACCTTAACAAATAATATGAAATGGAACGTAGCTATCCATAAATGTGATAATATGTCACAGACAAGCTGGGTTTATCCCTGGAATACAAAGCTAAACACTTGAAAATTAATCTATGTAATTCACCAAAGTCACATAACAAAAGATAAAAAAGATATGATTTAAATAATGTAGACAAATCATTTGACAAAATGGAACATTCATTTATAATAAAAGCTTAAAGCAAAGATGGAATGGTAGAGAAATTTAATTGATAAAGTGAATCTAGGAAAATCTACAGCTAGCATCATACTTAATGATGAAATACTGAATGTTTTTACCCTGAGACTGATAACTAGGCAGGGGTGTCCAGTCTCACCCCTTTTAACTATTGTGCTGGAGATCATAGCTAGTACAATAAGAGAAGAAAATGAAAAATGATATACAGATTGGAAAGGAAGTAACAAAACTCTCTCTGTTTACAGATGACATGGTTGGTTGCATAAAATGTTTTAAAGACTCTACAAAGCAAGTATAGGGAATAATAAATTAATTTAGCAAGATTACAGGATATGTTGTTGGTATACAAACTCAAATGTATTTTTATATCCTAGCACAAAGAAGTGGAAAAATAATTTTTAAAATTCCACTTACAATAGCATGATGAAACATAAAATACTTAGGGATAGTTTTAGCAAAATACATGCAAAACCTCTACATGGAGCACTATAAAACATTGCTGAAAGTAATTAAAGAGACCTTAAATATATAGAAAGAGATGCCATGTTCATTGATGAGAAATCTCAGTAATGTTGAGATGTCAGTTATTTCCAGATGGGTCTATAGATTCATTGTGATCCCAGATGAAGCCCCACAAGGCTGTTCTGTTTGTTCTGTAGGAAGATAAGCTGATTTGAAAATTTATGTAGAATGCACTAAAACTGGAATGTCCAGAGCAACCTGGAACAAGAAAAATAAAGCTGGAGGAATTATATTAATATTATCTGACTTCCTGACTTACTACAAAGCTACTATAATCAAAACTTTATGATATCTGCATAAAAAGACAAATAGATCAATGGAGCAGAATTGAGAGCCCAGAAATAGAACCATACTTATACAGGGTACTAATTTCCAACATATATGCCAAAGCAGTCCTATAGGGAGAGGAAAGGATTTTTAGAAAATGGTGCTGGAAAAACTGGAGCATCAACCCTTACCTAACAGCCATTACAAAAATTAATTTGAGATGGTTAACAGACCTAAAAATAAAAGCTTAAATTAGAAAGCTTCCAGGAGAATATCTTTGCAAGGTGGGGGATAGGCAAAGGTTTCTTAAGCTACGGAAAGCACAAGTTATAAAAATGTATAAATTAGACATAAAGCTGAATTTGAGCTAAACAAAAGATGTTGTCAAGAAGTCTCACAAAAGGATTGGTATCCAGAATATATAAAGGACCTCTACAACTCAACCATAAAAAGACAATTCAATAAAAAAGAGACCAAAGGCTCTATCAGATACCTTACAAAGGAAGATATGCAAAAAATTGCTCAACATCATTAATCATCAGGGAAATGCAAATTAAACCACAATGAGAGATATCCACTAGAATGGCTAAATTTTAAAAGACTAACATTAAATGTTTGTGTGGATGAGGAGTAACTGGAATTGTTAAATTTTTGATAAGCATATACAATTGTACAGTCACTATGGATAAAAGTCTGGAAATTTCTTATAAAACTAAAATGTACACCTAACTTGGAGCCTACAATTTCTCTTCTAGGTATTTTTCAAAGCGAAATAGAAGCATACATCCACAAAAAGATTTGTAGAACGATACTTACAGCAGCTTTATTTAGAATATCAAAAAGTGAAAACAGCCCAGTTGTTCCACCAAGACGAGAGTAGATAAATTGTGGGATTCATTAATGGAATAAGCTCTAAAAAACAATTCATACAACAACATAGATAAATTCCCAAAGCTTTTATGCTGCATGAAAATCCTTACACAAAAGAATACCTACTGTATGGCTGCATTTATATGAAGTTCTTAAACAGGTCAAACCAATTTATAGTGAAAATATATCAGAACAGGAGACAGAGGGGCATTGAATCTATAGATCCAAGAAGGAGCATGAGAAAAATTCCGGGGGTGAGTGTAATGTTCTGTATCTTGATGGAAGTTTGTGTTATACAGATGTGTGTATTTGTCAAAATTTATTGAATGGTATATACATTCTGTGTATTTTACTGTTTGTAAATTTTGCTTATAAAATGCTATAAAGAATTTTAAAGTTTAGAGGTAAAGTGCACTGATGTTTGCATCTAACTTTGAAATGGATCAAAAAGTAAAATAGACCGATTAAAGGATAGAGGGGTGGGAAGATGCATAGGTATCTGATAAAAGACAAATATAACCAAATGTTAATTACAGAACGTAGGTAGAGGGAAACATGGGGCTTCATTGTATAGTAATCTCAACTTTTCTGCATGTGTGAAAATTTTCATAACAAAATATTGGAAAAACAATTATTTTTATGTTCTAACCTTCAAGGGTAGAAATGATCTTGTTTTACAAGAGAAGGCATTGAAACCGATTCCTCAAAATCCAAAGCTGATAAATAAGAGAACTAGTATTAAAATTCAGGTGGCTTTAATGCTACAATCCATACCCTTCCTGTGTTGCTGCACCCCTTTCCAAATCCAAACACGCAGAGCCCATGGGTTAAAATAGGAAGTGAGCATGAAATCTCAGTCTTGCTTTGAACCCCTGTAACGACTCTCCAATTTCTTAATAAACTGACCTTTTCTTAAACAAAAATTATTCTTGAGGGAAGAAATGCTAGTAGTCAGGTTATTAAGCACACATTTATTAAATATTCATAAAATACAAATACTGAGATGAAATCAGTTGTAAAATAAGTCTAATTTCTCAAATAATTATTTTCTTCTTAAGCTCATACTGTGGGAATTCTAGATGCAAAATAAAAGACCAAGTGTCTTAGAATCATACACCCATGCCTATGTGTATTTTTTTCTTCCCTTGTCCAAGCAGAAATTCGTCAGAGTCTTGCAGATGATGAGCATGTGTCTTGTCCACAGAACCATCACAGTGCCGGCTTACTGAGCAGTGTGCTGCAGTGGAAAGAGTTTGGGGCTCCCAAAAATGGTAGAACCATTTTGGAAAACACCTTGGCAGCTCCATAAAAAATTAAACATAACATACAGCCCAGCCATTCTAGTCCTAGGTATTTACCCCAAAGCAAGGAAAACATACATCCACGTGGGGCGTTGTACTTGGACCATAATCCCAGGTCTGACCTTAACTGGTTGTGTGACTTTGTACAGCTCCTTTAACTTCTCTAAGTGTCATCCATTAATCCTGCTTTCCTTATTAGTCTGAAGATAAAAATAAACTTCAAAGTTGAAAGCGTTAAAGGTAATCAAGCCCAAACTCCTCATTCTATTGGTGAGAAAATGAGCCTTGCTCAAGGTAACAGAGCTAGAGAGCAGCAAAGCTATGCCTTAACAGTGGTCCCCAACCTTTTTGGCACCAGGGACCAATTTCATCCATCTCCATGGATGGGCAGGGAGGGGGAGGAGGACGCAGGGGGTTGCCGCAGAGCTCTGAGGCCCAGCCCCTAACAGGCCACAGACTGGTACAGTCCATGGCCCCGGGATTGGGGACTTCAGCCTTAAAACAATATTTCCCTGACTAGAAGTTAGTCTAATTGCTTCATCCCAGTTTCTTTCAATAGCTGTGGAAACACTTCAAGGATAAATGTGCTATAGGAACACAAAGCATGTTTATTGATCGATGTTTATTGATATCGATGTCCTAATTGTTATTAGGAAAGTTATGTGAATATTGTATGCATATTTTTACTTAGAGAATATAAATCTTTTGGATTATAATATGCATACTAAGATTTTATGTTAAATCTATAACTGCATAGTCACATATAGATAACAACCTATGTGTAGGGAAGTGGCCCCTTAGGTGAAATTCATCACTTTTGTTAATATTGTGACCACTATATTGGACCTTTTTATAGATTATTCTCAAGTATAATATGCAATCTATGTAATACATTGTGAGACTCAGAATTTCAATTATAGATGTTCCACTGGGACCTGGTTGAGGGAAAATATATAAAGCAATACTGCACAGTATTATATTTTGAAATAGTAGGACTTTTGCAACACTGTAACTAAATATAATGGCATCTTGTCAAATATATATATATATTTTTATCCTTAAAAAGCCAAAAACCATTTTGAGGTAAAACAGGCTAAGTGAAATTTCTTTAAGCCAAATGTACATTGGCAGCTTTTTACAATTTGGGTTGTGTTTGTGTTTTGCTCAACTTTATGTAACATTTCTATTTTGTACAACTTTATTGAGGAGTAATTGAAGCACAATAAACTACACATGCTTAAATACAATTTTATCAGTTTTGACATGTTTGTACACTAGTGAAACCATCACCACAGTCAAGATAAAGAGCATTTCCATTATCCCTCAAACTTTCCCCAGAGCCTGTGGCAATCCCTCTCTCCTTCCAAGCCCATCGCCAGGCAACCGCGGACTTGTCTTTTTTCACTATAAATTAGTTTGCATCTTCCAGAATTTTATATAAATAGAATCATAAGTATACGCTGTCTCTTTTGCCTGGCTTCTTCACTTAGTGTGTTTTTGCAATTCATTTATGTTATTGCATATACCCACATTTTATCTCTTTTTCTTTGCTTTTTGACTTTGCCCAGTAGTATACCACTACATAGATGAATATACCATACTTTGCTTACCCATTCACCTTTTTGTTGGATGTTTGAGTTGTTTCCAATTATTGACTATTACAAATAAATCTGCCATGATCATTTGTGTACAACGCCTCGTGTGGAGGTATGTTTTCCTTGCTTTTGGGTAAATATCTAGGGCTAGAATGGCTGGGCTGTATGTTATGTTTAATTTTTCATGAAGCTACCAAGGTGTTTTCCAAAATGGTTCTACCGTTTTACATTCCCCCAGCAGTGAGTAAGAGTTCCGATTGCTCAAAGTTGTTGTCGGTGTTGGTATGGTCAGTCTTTTTAATTTTAACCAGTCTAATGGATGTGCATTATCACCATGAATATTTAGTTTGCTTTCCTATGTACACTAATAATGCTTGCATGTTTTCATATGCTTTTGATGCTCATCTTCATTAGTGAAGTGTCCGTTCAAACATTTCGTCCATTTTTCTAAAAAATTGGGTTGTTTCTTATTATTGAATTGTAAGGGGTCTTTTTTATATTCTGAATACAAGTCCTTCATCTGATATTTGTCTCGAGAAAATTTTCTTCCAGAATATGGTGTGCCTTTTCATTTTCTTAGTGTGTTCTTTCAAGAGCAAAAGTTTTGTGTTGATGAAGTCTGATTAATCAATTTTAGTTTTAATGTTTATTATTTTTTGTGTGTTCTATCTAATAAAACTTTGCCTGCCAAAAGATAACACCATAAGATTACAACTGTTTTCTCTCATGTATTCTTTTAGAAATTTTATAGTTTTAGGTAGTACATATAGGTCTATGATCATTTTGAGTCCAATTTTGGGTTGAACATAAGATAAAGATCATTGATCATTATACTTCTTTTGCAATTTTGATTTCTAGTTGATGCAGCATCATTTATTGAAAAGACTTTCTTTTCTCCATTGAATTCCCTTGACAAAGTTGTCCAAAATCGAGTCATCATTTATGTGGTCTATTTCTGGACATCGTATTTGGTTACATAGATCTAGGTCTCTTTTGCCAGTGACCCGCATTCTTGATTACTACAGCTTTATAGTAAATCTTGAAGGTAAAGCGAGTTCTCTAACTTTTCATAATCTAGGTCCTTTGTATCTACATATCAATTTTGGAATCAGGTTGGCAATTTCTACAAAAAAAGTTCTTGTGTATTCAGTTTGGAATTACATTGAATCTATACATCAATTTTGGGAGAATTATACTCTGTGAACATGGTACATCTTTTCATTTATTTATGTATTATTTAGTTTATTACAGTAATATTTTGTAGTTTTTAGTATAGATGTCTTGGATGTCTTTTCTTAGACTTATTCCTAAGTATTCTTTCTTCTCCCAATGTTGTAAAAGGAATTTCAAAAAAATCCATTTTTGATTTTTGATTGCTAATATATCATATTGAATGCTTTCTTATATTAACATTTATTCTGCATATGGCTTAATTCTTACATTAGTTGTAGATTTTTGTGGGGGGCAGTTCATTGGTGCTTTCTATAAAAACAATCATATAATGTGCCAATATTGACAATTCTGCTTCTTCCTTTTTGGCTGCTATTCCTTTATTTCTTTCTTGCCTTAATGCAATGTCTAGGTCTTGCAGTAAGATGTTGTGTAGGAGTACTGAAAACTGGCACTCTTGCCTTGTTCTTCATCTGACATGGATAGAATTTGTTTCTTCATTTCTTCATTCTTTTTTTTTAGACAAAGTCTCACTCTCTTGCCTCAGTAGAGTGCAGTGGCGTTATCATAGCTCACAGCAACCTCAAACTCCTCGGCTCAAACAATCCTCCTGCTTCAGCCTACTGAGTAGTTGGGACTACAGGCTCACGCTACCACACCCAGCTAATTTTTTTCTATTTTTGGTAAGAGAAAGGGTCTGGCTCTCGATCAGGCTGGTCTCAAACTTCTGACCTCAGATGATCCTCCCTCCTTGGCCTCCCAGAGGCCACTGCACCAGGCCTATTTTTTCATTCTTAAATATAATATTGGCTATTAGTTTTCCCTAGATTCCCTTTATCAGTTTAAGGAAGTTCCCTACAATTCTTAATTTGCTAAGAGTTTTTTGTTTTTTTTTTAATCATGAAGGAGTTTTGAATTTTGTCAAATGCTTTTCTTTGTGTGTTTATTTAAATGATTATATTATTTTTCTCCTTTATTCTGTTACTATGGAAAATGATACAGATTTCTGCCTGCTAAGCCAACTTCGCATTCCTAGGAAAAGCCACTTTGGTTATGATATATCCTTTTATACACAGTCATGCACCACTTAATGACAGGGATATGTTCTGAGAAATTCGCTGTTAGGCTATTTTACCACTGTGTGAATAGCAGAATACTTACACAAACCTGGATGGTGTAGTCTACTACACACCTAGGCTAGATAGCCTGTTGCTCCTAGCTGCAAACTTACACAAGTATGTTACAGTACTGAAGACTGTGGCCAATTGTTGCACAATGGTAGCTATTTGTGTGTCTAAACACAGAATAAGTGTTATGCTGCACTATGATGTTTTTGATGAGTATGAAATCAGTAAGCAACAAGAATTTTCCAGCTCCATTATAATCTTATGGGACCACTGTCTTACATGCAGTCTGTTGTTGACCAAAACATTGTTATGTGGCTCCCCACTGTTTGTAGTTGGATTACAATTGATAACATTTTGTTAGTATCTTTACATTTTTATGAGGAACATTGGAATGTGGTTTTTTTTTTTTTTACAGTATCTTTGTTAGATTTTGATATTAGTGTTATACTGGCCTTACAAAACAAAGTTGGAGCTGTGATGCCAACTTCTTTATCTTCTGAAAATGTTTATGTAAGATAAGTATTATTTCTTTCTTGAAATTTTGCCAGATTTCACTAGTGAAAATGTTTTAGCTTAGAGTTTTCTCTTAGGAAGGGTATTTGATAATTTAATTATACACAATTATGTTTGTTATTAATTATTATATGCATATATTATAATTTATATTATATTAGGTATAATTTACACATTATATTAATTATATATTAATTAAATTTACATAATTAAATGTATATTTATTGTTTAATATATATTCCAGCATTCTGCTTTCTTTGTGTGAATTTTGGTAACTGCATTTTTCATGAAATTTGTCAATTTTATGTAGTTGTCCCATATTTTGGTGTAATGCTGTTGAATTATCCTGTTGAAGTCTGCTGGCTCTGTGTGATTAACTTTGCTTTCATTCCTAATATTGGTGATTTGTATCTTTTCTCTCTTTTTCTTATACAGTCCAGCTAGGGCTTTGCCAATTTTGTTTATCTTTTCAAATAACTAGCTCTTAGATTTGTCTGTTTCATCTTCCATGGTTGAACTTCAGGACCAGCATTAAATTATTTATTTTCTGTTTGTTCCCTCTATTTTTTTATTTTTTTTAATTTTCACATCTCCTTTTCCTGTCATCTTTTAGATTATTTGAATATCTTTTTTTATTCCATGTTAATTTATCTAATGTATGTATTTTGGCTAAGTCTCTCTTTTTATTAGTATTTTCTCTATGAATTACATTATATATACTAATATACATTTACAGTCTATTTACAGTTATTATTATACTATTTCATATAAAAAGCAGAAAAATTGCAATACAATGATCCCCCACTGACCCTTATGTTATAATTTTCGTATGTGTTATATGTATACTCACTGAAAATACCACCAGATAATAAAATAACTCTTGTTTTAAGTAGTTAATGTATTTTAAAGAACTAAAAAGAGAAAAATAGTCTTTTCCCTTTACCCAGAAATGTATCATTTCTGTTGCTATGTCCTCATTCCTAAAGATCCACGGTTCCCTCTAGTATCGTTTTCCTTCATTGTGGAGAACTCCCATTAGTAATCTAATATACCAAGCTCCTGGTGATGAATTATTTCCCTGTTTCCTTTATCTAAATGTGCATGTATTTCATCTTCGGTTTTGAAGAATATTTTCACTAGGTATAGAATTTCAGGTTGACAGTTCTTTTCTTTCAGCCTGTAAAAAAGCTGTTGCAGTGCCATCAGGTCTCCATGGTTTCTTATGAGAAATCTTCAGTATTTCAACCCCTTCCTCTGTGTATAATGGGGCATATATTTCTAGCTGTTTTTTAAATAATTTCTTCTATGTATTTGGTTTTCACCAGTCTGACTATGATGTGTTTAGTTGTGATATTCTTTGGGCTTGTGTTTCGCTGAGCTTCTTGAATATGTACATTTATGAATTTGACAAAATTTGGAAAGCTTTTAGGCATTATTTATTTTAAAATTTTTCTTTCTCAATCTTTCCTGTCCTTTTGGCTCTCCAACTACATATTTTAGATCTTTGAAAATTGTCCCACAGGTCTCTGAGGTTCTGTTCATTATTTTATTCTTTGTTCTTCTCTTTCACTCTCTGTTCTTTAGATCAAATCATTTCCATTGATCTATTTCCAAGCTTTCTGGTTCTTCTCTGTATTATTTCCATACTGCTTTTGAGTTCATCCAATGAGGTTTTCATTTTAAATACAGTCATGGGCTGCATTACAACATTTTGGTCAATGACAGACTACATATCTGACAGGGGTCTCGTAAGATTGTAAGGAAGCTGAAAAATTCCTATTGCATAGTAATGTCTTAGCCATGATAACACTGTAGCACATCACAGTGTCTTTTCTATGTTTAGATATGTTGAGACACACAAATATTTACCATTTTATTACAATTGCCTACAGCATTCAGTACAATAACATGCTGTGCATGTTTGTAGCCCAGGAACAAATAGGCTATATCATATAGCCTGGGTGTGTAGTAGGCTGTACCATATAGGTTTGTGTTTTCAAAATCTTGACTGTATTGGTTTGTGACTCTCCTGTGCATATGCAATTCAGGGGTTAGAATAAGACTTGTACAGAAGGCTTAAATCTCTGTTTAGCTTCCAAAGCTTTTGCTATTCTCATTTGAGACCATCTCATATGTGCTTAGCTCAAGAATTATGCTGATACTTTTGTGGGTTTTACTCACAAATTAAGGGATTTCCTTCTCTCTCTTTCTTATCTGTGAGATTCTCCCCAAACTCTCTGGCCTAAAGGAGTCTTGCTTTTCTGGTTCCTCTTGCCAGAAAAACAGGGTTTATCTCGGAGTTTATCTGCTTGTGCAGCTGCCATTTCCTCACCACTTTGCCATAAGGTCTACCCTTGAGATCATATTACATAAGAAAGAACAAAATGGAAAACTCATCACTGTGCAGGTCACTTTTCCAACTTTTGACTCTCTTCCATGAATTTTGTTTTTGAGAGTCCTCAGATGGTTGATTGCTTTTATTTTAAATGTCTTTTCTTTATAGTTTTTAGTTGTAAATCAGCCTGAGGACCACGCTATAATGGGATTACTCCACTATGATTGAACTAGAACCCATATTAATTTTTTTCCCAGAAAAAAATATTGATTATATTTCAAGATATAGAACCTGTCTTTTAAAATTAGCCAAACCATTGTGATGGATGAAGCCTCCTCTGTTTATGAGTGAGTTGTGGAGAGAAGAACAAAAGCACTTGTTAAATTGTATTCATCACATGTGCACACACAAAAAAATTTAAGAAGATAGCTGCTGAGATACTTTAGATTTCACATTCCTACTATTCTATGTACTTACTATTATTTCAGGTACATGAAAGACAATACTACTAAAAATATGTTTTCCTACCCCACTGGGTTATTAGATAAATTTGATTGTGCAGGTGAAGTGCTTGGAGCCATCAGAAGCAAGGTGTATGTAAGTTACAGTGGCATTACTTCTCTAACGCGTAACTAATCCTTAGATATTGTTAAAGCCCCTTAGCACTGATTCTTTGTAATGATTTAAATATGTTTTAGTTAAGAATAAAGAGTTTAAAATTAACATTGGTGACACTGTTCTTTGTTGTCAAGTGAAGATTGTAGGTCAGTGACAACTTCCTCATGAAGTTGAGGTTACATAATGATAAAACACAAAAATCAAAGAATAAATCATTGTGTTTGATGCACATTTTGGAACTAGTACAGTTTTCTTTTTTCTTTCTTTTCCCTCAGAATAATCAGGGGCTGATGTGAATCCTGTGTTATGTATTTCTACTTTTTTTGGTAGTGATTAGTGACATTTATGGAAATGAAGAATGAGGGTAGCAAGGCCATTTTATAAACAATGAAGTTAAATTGTTTTTAAGAAATAAAGGATGTATGGCCATGTGATAAAGCATAAGATTTTCCATATGCTTATGCTATCCTTCAGACCCTGAACTGGATCAAGTTATTTAAATACAGTTTAGATAAGGAGCACAATGTGGTTCAAATGAAAGGATTTCCTAACAGACATTTTCTAAACATTTATGATTCTTGTTTGCCTCTTAAAATTGTGGGTATTAAAATAGCAATTCTCTGAATTTATATTATTATTTGTAAAATGATGCACTATTTCATTAGACATTTTGTTACATGACTATAAGAATTTAAAAAATACTTACCTGATTAATTTCTTAATTATTGTATCACATGACTTCAATGCTTTACATTTTTGAAATTGAGTTGTAATTTGCTTTCGGTAAAATATGCAAATCTTAAATGTAAAGTTCAGTGGCTTTTCACATATGTTTACACTCTTTACCTATGTAATCGAGATCAAGATATAAAACATGTCTATCATCGTTGAAATTTCTCTTTTACCCTTTTCCTTTCTCTATCTCCCATCCTCCAACTAGAGTTAATCATACTTATGTCGACATAGAGGTTGCTAATTCCCTGTTCTTAAAGTGCATTTATATATGGAATTATACAACGTGTACTCTTTCACGTAATGTTTTTGAGATTTATCCATGTGTTGTGTGTTGCTCTTTCATTTCTATTGTTGAGGAGGTTTCAATTGTATCAATATGTCCTGGTTTCATTAGCCATTTTTCTCTTGCTGGACATTTGGGCCTCCTTCATTTGGGGGCTAATTTGAATAAAGCCACTTAGAACTTTCTTGTGTATAAGTCTTTTTGTGAAGATAGTTCTCATTTTTTATATGAGGTAAATTCATTATAAGTTACTTCAATATAGCAATTTATTTATTGGATTTCTGTTTTATGTCAACTTTTAGAAGATATTTTGCTATTAAATTAATGGTTCCAGTATGTAAAAATTACACTAAAAATTCTAACATCAGGCTGACCACGGTGGCTCGCACCTGTAATCTGAGCACTCTGAGAGGTAGAGGCAAGAGGATTGCTTGAGGCCAGGAGTTTGAGACCAGCCTGGGCAAGAGCGAGAACTGTCTCTACAAAAAATAGAAAAATTAGCCAGGCCTGGTGGCACACACCTGTAGTCCTAGCTACTTGAGAGGCTGAGGCAGAGAATTGCTGGAGCCCAAGAGTTTGAAGTTGCAGTGAGCTATGATGACACTACTATACTCTAGCCCAGGCAACAAAGTGAGACCCTATTAAAAAAAAAAAAAAAGTAACGTTGTTTGAAAGATTATTCTCCCTTCTTCAAAACGTGGATTACCCATATTTGATTCTCCTGTGTAAACTTCAAGAAAAAAATAAACTTTGTAAATCTATTAAGTGCATATAAAAATTAAAACATACCACATTTGTGAAATCCTCATTTTTTCCAAACAACTTATATGACCAGCCACTCCTCAATGGCCAGCCACATGGTTCGATGTCCTTCACCATACTATAATAAACAATTTGTTTGTCTGTCTCCCCATGGGACTATAAGCTCTTTGGAGACAGAGAGCATCTGTGGCTTTCTTTTCTTTTGGTCCCTAGCAGCTAGCACTTTGTATGGTGCATGGTAGATATACATTATATGTTGAGTGAACTGAATAACTGCCTTTTGTTGAGGGTATGTATTTGCCTTGCAAAAGTTGCTTTTGCTATGGAAACATAACACACACTTAGCTTTAGCTCGGGGGTTTACTATTCCCTTTATGTCTTAAGGCTTTTGTTTAATACATGAGGTGGCTTATCCTAGGTTCCTGTTTATATAAAGTAGGCTTCTGATGAAAACGCACACTTCTAGAAACTTATAAAGGATTTCTGTTTTATTAGTCTAATAACATTGTTAAAATTCATTGATGTGTCATTGAGAAGAAACAACTTCAAGTTAAGACAGCACACACACACACATTCTTAACTGATCTTTTCTCCTAGGATATATAGTACCTAGCACACTATCTATAGTATTTGGTGCATGGAATATAGGTGTCTTTTCTGTATTTTTATCATTGGTAAAAAATACAACAGCGCTTTTGCACAATTAAAAGACCTTGAAATTATGCATGACTTTCATTACTGCCGGGATTTCCATGTTGAATCAAAGGTCATTATTCTAATCATCTCAGACTCCCTTTTTTTTCCCTAATTGATCTTTGCAATGCCCATCTGTCTGTGGCTCATGGTATAACCTTTTTTGATAGGGGCAGGATGGCAGATGGACAGCAGATGGGAGTTTTGCCCTGCCTCGTGGCTCAGATCTTGGCCCAGGCACGAACTATCAGAGACTGTCAGTTTGTCGTCTCAGCTTGTGGGCTCCAGTGCTGTGTTTGGCATCTCAACCAAGGGTCTGAATTGATGCCAAGCGGGACCAGCTATTTGTCATTGTGACTAGTTAATGTTAATGACTAACATTAAGGGTGGGGGCACCTAGTGAGTCTGTAAAATAACTTGGTAGGAAACGTGCTTTCTACTGTGTGCAGGGCCCCCAGGACCCCAGAAGCAGCTCATTCTCAAGATTGAAGTGGCATAATTAGGAAATATTGGTGTCATATAGGTTTTTACCTACTTTTAAAACATAACTCAGTTTCCCAAAAGTCTTTATTTATATACAAAATCACATGAGGAAACGAGTGAGAAGTAGATGTAGGCAGACAGACAGTGGCTTGTGTTTTTGTCTAAATTGTTGGACATTTGTCGTCTTCTGGAATTCCTAGGGATGTGCATGATTCAAACTTGTGCTAATGACAACATTTTGAAAGTAATCACTATGACTGCCTCTGCCATCACAGTAAAATACAGTTCATGAGATTGCTAGTTTTTTTCAAGGGGAAAGAAGTAAGTCCTTTTTATAAAAAAAAAATTATTCTAAACTATCATGACACTCTTTTTTTAAAAAAAAATGTGTGCATGAATTTGCTGCTTTACAAGTGACTCTTTTCATTTCAGTAGAAACCAGATTGGAGTAAACAGACAAGGCTGGGTAAATCCTCCTAATGGAGGGTAAGCCTTGGCAGTGACCATGAATAAATGGCAATAATGAGTCAAATTGGATGCTGAGCTTTGGGGTTTTTTTTCTTATTTATTTAGTTTCTTTAGACTTGGAGCTGCACAGAGATCATATTGTGCCATTTCATCAGCTGAGCTGAGTCCCAATTTTGATTAATAACACAAGAGGGTTTATATTAAGAATATGTGTCTACAAATTTCTAAATAAATGTCCACAATAAGTATAGAAAATGGTTACATTCTCTCTACCAGGGCCATCACTAACTTCTCACCCAGTGTAAAGGAGATCTTTAGGATGCTTCATTTCTTCCTGTGCTCTGAACTAAATTGAAATATTGTGTCCTGATGTAGTTAATAGTACTTCTAGTCATACAGTAGGTAGATGATGATGTTATTATACAGTTTATTAATGTAAATTGTTCACATTGGAATATTTTCTTGTGTTCTGAAATTCAGAAGTTGCTTCTACATATGTGTAATGAATTATACTGTTCCAGATTATATCAATAACATTGGATTGTTATACCCAAATAAATGTTTGCATTAGTTCAAGAGATTCTTTCAATTTGATTTAGGTATCTGCAGTGTTGACCACCAAAAGGCACTTTAAAGTCTAGATTGTAACAGATTGCTAGGCAATCATTCACCTAACCCCTGAGCAATCTCTGCATTATAAATGTGTATATAAATAAATGTACATTTTATTTCTTATTCCATCAGATATGCTTTTATCTTTTCAATTTTCTTCTTTTATAATTTAATGTATTTTCATTTTTAAAACTGTGCTTATATCCTCAGGTGAGATAGTGTGTGTGCATTTGTCTGTTTATGTTTGTAATTATCCATCATTTTATATATCTGACAGGTGACCAAGAGACCTATATTTTGGAATCTTGTGGCTTCCTTGAAACCAACTCATTTATTCTTTCCTTTTAAAGGAATCTTGAAATTGAAAAAAATCTTATTACAGTGCTGCCCAACATGGCCTAAAGGACTGTGTTACACCCCTGCTAGCTAGTAAGGTACTTTAATGTGGGTCTTGCTAACATGATTTCAGGTGAGGTGTGGACAGGATCTAATTAGTTATAAATCTGTGAATGCTTGAACGGAGGCTACCTTGAAATTCTCCATCAGACTGATATTGCTGTAATACTCTAATCCTAGAAAGCTGTCTTATAATGAATTCCCATTAGCCATAGAGTTAAGGGAAAGTCATGAACTTGAAGAAATTAAGTGATGCCTGTGACTTAGCCAGTTAGATAAAAGCTCTGCTTTGCCAGTGTGCTATCTGCTTCCCCCAGTCTTGTACTTGCTTTTGGGAGGCAGCTCTTATAAGAAAGGTTATAACAACACTAAGCTGTTCTACAGAAATCTTTAAGCTATCGCACATTGAACATCTTCCATAAATAGCTAATTTGTTGTGTTTAATCATCCTTTAGATTATATAGTGCTTATTGATTACAAAATTTTTTTTTTTTTTTTGAGACAGAGTCTCACTGTGTTTCCCGGGCTAGAGTACTGTGGCGTCAGCCTGGCTCACAGCAACCTCACACTCCTGGGCTCAAGCAATCTTCCTGCCGCAGCCTCCCGAGTCGCTGAAAGTACAGGCATGCACACCATGCCCGGCTAATTTTTTTTATATATATATATATATATTTTTTTTTTTTTAGTTGGCCAATTAATTTCCATTTTTATTTTTATTTTATTTTATTTTTTTTTTTTGAGACAGAGTCTCACTGTGTTGCCCGGGCTACAGTGCCATGGCGTTAGCCTAGCTTACAGCAACCTCAAACTCCTGGGCTCAAGTGATCCTCCTGCCTCAGCCTCTCAAGTAGCTGGGACTACAAGCATGCGCCACCATGCCTGGCTGATATTTTCTATATATTTTTAGTTGGCCAATTACTTTCTTTCTATTTTTTTTAGTAGAGATGGGGTCTCACTCTTGCTCAGGCTGGTTTCGAACTCCTGACCTTGAGCGATCCGCCCACCTCGGCCTCCCAGAGTGCTAGGATTACAGGTGGGAACCACTGTGCCCGGCCTAATTTCTATTTTTAGTAGAGACAGGGTCTTGCTCTTGCTCAGGCTGGTTTCTAACTCCTGACTTTGAGCGATCTGCCCGCCTTGGCCTCCCAGAGTGCTAGGATTACAGACGTGAGCCACCGCGCCCGGCCTACAAAATGTTTTACTCATGTTTTATCTCTTACGATTTTTAAAACCTTCCATTAGGCTTGCAGAGAAGAAACCTAAATAACCAAGAAAACACATCAAAGCTCAGCATCCAATTAGATTAATTATTACCTTTTATTCATAGTCATTATCATTGACTATATAATGGCAAACTAGAAAAAAGTCCTTACCTTTAAGAAGCTCACATTCTAATAGGCAAAGCAGGCAATAAATAGATAATCATATACTAGAATGTTGAATCTTACTAAGTGCTATGATGAAGACTAAAGCAGCCTAATATGTCAGAAAGAAAGGAAGAGGGAGGTAGTATTTTATGTAGGGTGGTCAGAGATAACCCATTTTTAATATGGGTGTTTATGTGTATATTTTTTTCACATTTTGTTGAGATATAATTTATAGATTCACAAGTCATGAATTGCATAAATATCAAATGTGCAGTTTCATGTGTTGATGGTGAGTATGTACACTGATGTAACTTGCACTCCTATCAGTATATAGAACAATTCTATCACCAGAGATAGATCACTCCTGCCTTTTCCTCCCTCAATCCTATCATCATCACCCGCCAGAGGCAATCACTGTTCTGATTCTTTCACCATAGATCAGCTTTGCCTGTTCTGGAATGTTATGTAAGTGGAGTCACATAGATGTACTCCTTTGTGGGTGGATTCTTTTGCTCCTAAGGTTTTGGGTGTTCATCCGTGTCATCGCTCTACTGCCACCGTTCCTTTTTATTGTGTTCTGTTCCCTTTATTATAAATAAAGCTGTTAGAACATTTTCATACCAGACATCTGAAGTATGGGTACTTAACATTTCTCTTGGGTAAATACCAAAGCACAGATGTTTAAAGTTTCATGAGAAACTTTAATACCAGTTTCCAAAGAGGTTGTACCATTTTACCCTCCCACCAACAATGTAAGGGAGTTCTGATTTTTTTCGCATCCTCATCAACATTTGGTGTCGTCAATATATTAAGTCTTAGCGTGTGAGTGGGTGTGCAGTGACATCTCGTGTGGTTTTGATTTGCATGAACATAATGAGTAATGATGGTGAACAGTACTTCATGTGCTTATTGGCTATTCATATATATTCTTTTGTGAAGTGCCTATTCAAGTCTTTTGCCATATTTTAAATTGAGTTGTGTCTTTTCGTTAGAGTTGTAGGCGTTGGATAGAAGTCCTTTGTCAGAAATACGCATTGCAAGTATTTTCTCCCAGTGTGTAGCTTTAGCTACTTGTTTTCATCATGGTGTCTTTCAAAGATCAAAGTATTAATTTTGGTGAAATCTATTTTACATATTTTTTCTTTTAGTGTCAATGTTTTCTTGTACTGTCTAAGATATTTTTGTCTTCCCCAAGATCACAGAGATATTCTTTAATATTTCCCTCCAGAAAGTTTATAGTCTTATTTTCATGTTTAGATCTATGACAATCTAGAATACATTCTTGTGTGTGATGTAAAATACTGTTTCAGCATCTCTGGTGTCACTGATTGAGAATACTTCCTTCATTTATTGGAGTGCTTTGGGGCCTCGGTTGAAAAATCAATATGATGGGCTTCCAATTAGGATGTAGAAAACTGAGAAAAGCAATAGTCCCACCTTTCCAAGAAGGGCAAAATGGTAGAAAATTTGCAAGTACATGACTTTTCCTCAACTCATGGGAGAGCTAGGGTCTCAGGGAAACCAACTAACCTAAAATCCAAGGAAGGACAGGTGCCTCTAAGGAAAGATCAGATGCCAGCCCTTGCTTACCTGGAACAGATACATAGGACAGTGAGAAGAAGAATTCCACTAAAATGTTTAACAAATTGATGAAGGCCAGGATTGGGCTAGCAAAAGAAAGTAAATGCCCTGGGAGCTGCAGATACAGGGAGACCTGCACTCCTCGACAGGCTTTTCCTCACTGATGTGCAGGATATGCATTATAAAGATAGGGCGAGAGTCCTGTGAAAACATTTCCTGAGAGAGTGGACATAAAGTCCTACCTGCATCATTCTCCCTGCTCTCTCCTACGGTTAAAAGCCGTAAACATGAGGAAAACCAACACACCCAATGCAGCAAAAAACCCTCTGCCCCTGGGGACAGGGCAGGATATGTCTTGAGCCCAAACCTACAGGTACAGAAGGAGCAGGAACCATGGGAAGTTTCCATTTCCAAGACCTGGGACTCAGTGTCTGCCCAATTAATCAGCCCAACAGAGAATTACCCCCCACAACTCCCATCACCTGGTCAAAAAGTGACAAGTGGCTAACAGTGGTATGATCCTCAAATTGCAGATAGAAACTAAGAACAGAGAAATTAAATGAGTTACGCTATCACACAGCCTGTAAATTATAAAAACTGAGATTTAAGCCAAAGTCCTCCCAACCACTGTGAATATCACAGAGGCAGGCGATGTGGAGAGGAATGAGCAAATCAGAACAGTTGGCTGTTCTGGAATCAACAGAAGTGTCCCTGGGAGTGTGGAATTTTAAAAAAGCAGATGTTGGCCAGGCATGGTGGCTGATACCTTGTAATCCCAGCACTCCGAGAAGCCCAGGCAGGAGGATTGCTTGAGGTCAGGAGGTCGAGACCAGTCTGAGCAATCACGAGACCCCTTCTCTGCAAAAAATTGAAAAATTAGCCGGGCATGGTGGTGCCTGCCTGTACTCCCAACTACTCTGGAGGCCGAGGCAGGAGGATCACTTGAGCCCAGGCGTTCAAGGTTGCAGTGAGCTATGATGACACCACTGCACTTCAGCCTGGCGGACAGAGTGAGGCTCTGTCTCTAAATAAATAAATAAATATATGAATGAATAAGGCAATCAACAAGACCAAATTTAATAGAGATAGTAAACCAGGTGAGGAATGAAGTGTCCATTTGATTTAGCAATTTAGAAGATTATCTGTAACTTTAGAGGTAAGCAGTTTCACTAGAATTGTAAAGATTGAATCCAGAGTCCACTGGATCCAGAAGTGAACATAGAGTGAAGAAGATGGTTAGTAAAAATAGCCCGCTTTCCCCAAAAGTTTGGATAAGAAGAGGAGACTTGGTGCATAGGTACAGAGTGACATGCAAACAAGAGTGACTTTTAAAGATAAAAGTGATTTAAGCTTGCTTCCAAGACGAAGTGATGAAGCCAGTAGAATGGGAAAGTTTGTCCTTGTGATAAAAATAAATAAATAGAGCTAAGGTGGGGTAAGGAGGTTTGTTGATGTATGTGGGATACGTTTTGTGGGAGTTTTCTGGGAGTACAAATATGCTCAGGTTTTGTTAGCTGCTTACATTATTTTAAAAGACATATAATTTGCTCAATTTCAGTATATTCTTTATGTGAGTTGATCTTACATGCATCTTCCTGTGTGCATTTTGTGAATGAGCTAGCCAGGAAAAAGTTGTTTCGTCTTTGCTGATGTGTGTTGATGCGCACGCTGTCAGAATGCGGCTTTTTGGTAATGCTGCAACAAACAACTGTCACTCTAGTGTAGTAACATGTAACAGACATATTAACTCAATCATTCCATCTTACTTGACATAATAGAAAACGGCTTGAAAAAGAGAGTCTAAAGAACCAGGTTGAAACTCTAGGTAGCATAGGTTTTAGGGGTTCTATTAATAGTGATGTCTTTGACATAAGCCTTCATGTCTTATCGCCACTGCCTAGTATAGTAGATGCCTTAAAATGTCACATGTATGGAAAAAGAGTAAACATTTATTTAAGTTTATTATCAACAGTTTAAAGCATATGGCTATTTTAAACCATTTTAATCCTGTATTTAACAACTAGTAGAACTTCCACAAATCCTAGAATTTCAGCTACAGCCATGAAATTTCATCTAACTCTAGAGATTTAGTCACAATGGCCAGTGACTTTGGTCAACCTAAAAGGAACTGCGCCTGGCAGAAGCCCTGGAAACACCTTCCCTTATGCTTCTAAATACTTGACTGTGTGAGTGACAGTGTGTGGTCAGGTCCGTTTCCATAGTATCCATCTTATCCCATATATTCACTCTCTCCATGGGTACAAGTGCAGCACATTTGTTATTTTTAAAATTTGTTTGACACTCCAAACATGAGATGGTTTTATTTATACCTATATCTTATATATTAACACATATGAATGAAACAGTAAAGTTTTTACTTGGAAATTGAATTGAGATTGGGAACTTTAGGTTAACTGTCAGAGAGGGTCACGTGAAAGAACTTGGCCAACTTTATCAGCCATATTTGGCCTAGTTTTCTGCATATGTTTGCCAGATGCAAACGCCAGTTTATTGCTGGAGGGCACAGAAACCTGGAGGAAAGGCTTGGAACTTGTGCCATTTAACCCACTCCATGTCTTTCTTTTTGCTGAGATTTTGCCTGGAGAGGCCTAATTGCACAAACAGAATCTGAATGGGAGTATAGGGTTTCCCTTTGCCTGCCATGAGCTACAGAGTTTTATAGAATGCTTTTCTCAAGCATTTTTAGGAACACACCTGAAAAAAAAAAAAAAGGAAGATTAGAAATGTGATCTCTACTGTGAAAAATACAGTTCTAAGTGTGACTGGTTGAGTATATGAGCCAATTAACAAATGCATAACTCTTTATTTAGGGAGTCTCAATTCCCTGGGAAGCTATCCCTTAAAATGAGATATCATGAAAACATATGTATTTATATGAAGTTAATCATATGTAAGCAGTTTCAGAATTTTTGACAAATCAATCACAGAATTAAAGGTCATATATTTATAGCTGATTCAAATCCCAAAGTGAATAGAGATGTCAAAGCCTTGAGCATATTGGATGTTTACACATGAATAAGCAAGATGGCAGGAATTGTTTTCAAGCAGACCTATTTTTTTGCCTTTGCATGTTTTTGGTGGTTCTTCAACTTGCAGGTTCCATATAATATTTTTTCATGTTTACACTAGCATTTAATAGCATATATGTAATTCCATAGTGGAATGTGTAGATGATCCCTCCTCCTCAAAGAGGAAGAAAGGCTGTGGGTTTTTATTTCCTTTATTGAAATATTTCTAGACTATGTGGTGTTTAGAGAGTAATTGTGCTTTTTAATTAGAATTAATAGCCTGAGTGATGCAGCAGTCTATTAAAAGTTCCATTTTTAAGTCAAGGACTTCAATGTTTCTGAGCAGGTGTTTGAGTTTCAGAATTTGGAGGAACAGAATTTGACACTTTTATGTTACCTTTTTCCTTCACCACATTTGGCATTTGAATACTATAGTCACTCTTTAACTATCAAAAAAATTTTTCTGGCATTATTTTCATGAAATCTTCACACAACCAGACACCTAAACACTAACTCAAAGTCACAACAAAGCTCTGGAGGGAGTCTCTCCGTAAGTCTTCTCGGATCACTGGGAAATGTCATGTTTGAGGAATATGTTTAATGTTTACCAAATTTATTGTTTAATGCTGTGCGTGTGAGTGTGTGTGTGTGTGTTCAATAAAAAGGAGAGCATACTATAGAGAATGTCTATTCAATGATTAAAAACATGCAGAGAATAAACCAGTGGAAGTATCACTTAATTGGACATCTTTCACCTAATACAGATGTGTGAGGATTATGAGTGAAGTTATGTATATTTCTATATATATTTACATCCCAAGGCCTGTAAGATAGCACACACAGCCTTTGCATTGCATTTTTGAGTAGCTCCCTTCAGTGAGTCATTAATGATACAGATTAATACAGATGTAAAGTGCAAGGGATTTCTCAGACACCACTGTGGGATGTAGAATGGGGCCAACTATGGTTGCTCCCATGAGGAACTACTTGTAGTGCATTGAGATTGTTGAAAAAGGAAATGGCCAGTGGTAAATGAGCGGGAAGCCGGGGTGGGTGCCTCTCCTCTCTTTCAAGTTGCTGTATACCCTATTTCTGTCTTTCCCTTTGCGATTTGCAGATTTACTGAGACAAGCATTTTTGACTATCTAAGTAATTCCTCACATTCTAACATGTGTAATGGAGCTTCTACCTGTAGAATTACTGTGTAATCCCAGTAACCATTTGAGGTATGAAAAAAATGATTTGGAAACCCTGAAACCCCCAAGATACTTAAAATCATATAGCACTGAACCTGCCTCGGTGTATTATAATTACATTTGTCTGTCTTCCCCTACTATATTGTGATTTAATTAAGAGCAGGGACTAATTTTAAATTTCTAATTTCTAGTACAATGTTTGTTATATTGGAAGTAGTCAATAAATGATAGTAGAATGAAGAAAATAATGAATAAGGACATTTAATGAAACATCAGGATTTCTGTCTTGTTATCTTCACCAAAGTCTTTTTTTTTTTTTTTGCTTAGGTAAGTGGCAGAAATTCATATTTATAATTTCTTTTTTTGGATTGACTGATACTGTCAAGGGACTTCTTTATTAGTAGTGAAAAGAAGAGTGAAGTAATAATACAATTCTTGAATTTAAATCTTGGCATCACCTCTTACATGTTTCTTTTCTTCTGCGAGCCTTCATTTCTTCATCTGTAAAATGGGTTAATAACATCTACCACATACAATTGTTATTTTACAAAGCTATCTTTCTTTCTTTCTTCACGAAGCTCTTGAAATCTCTGATAATCCTAAACTGCCCAGATAATATAGTAAGGATACAATTTTGAAACATTTTGTGATGCTTTTTAAAAAATTCCTGGTAACATTTGTTGTCCTGCAGGTTGCACACCCATGGATGGGATTGTTAGCCTTTATTGTTTTTGGAGTAGGGCAGATACAGTCTAGATTCTAGAACAGATGTGTTATTATATAGCCAAGGCTTGTTGAAAATTATAGAGCTTCCATTTGCATATTAAGAAGAAAGCCCAAGGATTTGAGACTAGAACTTATATAAAGTGAGACTCAACCACGCAGGAAGGGGGGCCCTCCAGTGGTGCAGAATGATCCTTGACAGGAGCTGGTGGGTGGGGGTCTAGAGCAAGGCACTGAAACAGCAAAACAAGACACTTAAGGAGGTTGAGGAGGGAGAGGAGAGCAGAGGAGGCTGAGTGTCCTCTCCCCTCCCGTAACCTGTGTAAATGCCTTTCGAGGATTGTTAAGCCACCTTAGCATGGGCAGTCGAGTTGAAAAGTGACCTGTTGAAGAAAAGACTCTCAACTCATCTCTCTTCCAGGTACCTCATTGACCCAGATGTTCTGGAGGGGTGGGAGAGGATGAACTGACCTTATAAGTAGGCGTCAGCACACCTTGCAGGGGCCCAGTGGCACAAAGCAAGGGACGTTCGTGGCAGAGACTGACTACAGTGTGCTTCTCTCCAAGCTGTGGTCATAGCCAAGTCTCCAAGTTCAGGAAGAGCCTAGGCCATTGGGGAAGATGGCCAGAGCTGTCATTGGCCAGCACCTCTGCTGAGAGGACCATCTCGGACACTACAGAGGTGGACACAGGGAAGGCAGATAGATGCCAGTACTCAGTGACCAGGCAAGATCAGTGGTGCCTTGCTCAGATTTTGGCAGCCCACCCAAGAAGGGCAATAATGGGTGCAGATGCTCCTCTCTTGCCACAACAATATTATGTATAAACTTCCTCCGAGGAGGTGCCAGTATGTCAGGAGAAAGGGGAAGGGAGAGAACAACCCCGAAAGACTAAAAATCTACCCCCAAATGACTATTTTCCAAAGAAACTGAGTTATACCAAATGAAGCAGCTTAAAATTTTTGTTTTGTTTTGTATCTTTACCACCAAGTGAGAAGGAAGACTTTTGAGCAACATGAGGTCAGTTATGTGATGGGAAAAACAATTTTTTTTTAAAAAATTACTTTTGGCACATCTGTGTTCTGATGAATGTATTTCGAATGAACCACACTAGTCTGCCTTCCTCTTTGTTATAACTTACATATGTATAGTGTTCTCATTATTTCTGTGTTAGTAGTGTTTTATGGTGTACAGAATGCTTTCGTATACCCCGTATTTTCTGTTCTTACCATAGCACCAGGAGGTAATGTCAGTATTATTATGCTTGTGTTTCAGGTCAGGAAATTGAAGATTTGTCTAAGAGCAGACAGCTGATGAGAGAAAGAAAGAAGAAAGAGAGCAGCTTACAGCCCAAGCCCCTTTCCATGCTCGGGGACCACCACAAGTGCTGTTCTATTGGACCTCATTTTGTTTCCCTCTGGAAGCCACATGTGTACTTTGTTTGCAATGGTATGGGTACAGTTATTTGTTAGGACCTCACACATTTTTTTTTTTAATTTAAAGAAATACTGCCACAAAGCTTTATTGAGGTATCTTTAAAATAAAAATATTCTCTTGTTATCTAGCATGCAACAGATTCTTTCAATTTGGGCTGTTGAGTGAAAATTTTACTAGAAGAGTTTGTCCAGGTGACAGTTTATGAGTACATCTAAACAAAAAAAAAAAAAACAAGACAAAAACAGCAATGGAAGACATATTCTGACGTTTCACATCCTAGGAAAAACGCAGAGAAACAAAAATGAGTCAATACTTTATAAATTCAGGGTCCATATTGTGTGTCAATGTCAATAGTGTATGAGTTCCAAAGGATTTGTTTCACTATTAAATTAGAAGTGATCCACTCTTATTTGATGTATAGTAGATTTGGACATATAATGGACAAAAAATAATTCTATAATACAAAGGATAGTAAGACAATTGCAAACCACTTACGGGCTCTAATACAAAGTGGTAGAGACCATTTCATCTCTTTGGCTATTCATCCACCTTTAGTATTAGTGAATTTACGGCTTGTGCTTGACCTACAGCTCTGAAGAGTTGTGTGTCTTTGCCCTGCTCTAGCGGGTACGTTTTAGGAGAGAGAGTGCGTTACATATCCGTAACCCAGATCTTGGGTAGTAGGTGGGTGCTGTTACAATTGGGGAGATAGGCTGTAATTCGGTGCTCAGGGATTTTCCCCTTTGTGTATGTTTGCATACTGTAGGCTTCCTTTCATGGCAAGCTGTCTATTCATAGTATTTGTTCTAGTTGAATTTGTTGAGCTATTGGTTGTGATTATAGAAATAGTGAGTAGAGCGATAGGGTTTTCCTGCAATGGTATTTTTCATTGCTAATGTGTTTTGTAAACCAGCCAGGTTTATGGATAACCCAATTTGTGTGTTTCTCTGAGAGGTACATACCAAAGCAGGTTTTTCCTCCTTAGTTGGGAATTTTTATTTTCCTTCAGATGGCAGTGGGCCTTACAATACCTTCACTGGTCACACAACAGTACTATTTAAGTGACTTCCTTTAGGATGTAAAAATCAAATCATGTTGGC
The DNA here is from genome assembly GCA_963574885.1 of Lepilemur ruficaudatus. Classification (NCBI taxonomy): domain Eukaryota; kingdom Metazoa; phylum Chordata; class Mammalia; order Primates; family Lepilemuridae; genus Lepilemur; species Lepilemur ruficaudatus. The sequence continues at coordinate 65,987 of CAUYRT010030858.1, forward strand.
CTTTTTACGTAAGTTTTATTTTCAAAGTCAGACTGAATTCACCATTAGAGGGCTGGACATTCATATCTTAAATTCTTCTAGAATTTCTCTATAGTCATATCTTTAGAGGCTTCACACACAAGCAGAAATTTCCCAGCCCCTCTCCCCTGATCACCACTGATGAAAGGGTGTGAGATGAGCAAACCCATGCTTTTGTGTGCCTACAATGGCTAGCCCCTTTATTACATACACTATATTGGTCATTATCTGATAACAGTTACAACAAATTAAAAAATACCCAAGTTAAAGAAATTAAATCTCCTTATCCATCACCTTAGCAAAATGACAACACAACATGTATACAATTTAAAATGACTTGTTGGAATATTTATTGCTAGATGGGGAGAACATTTCTACTGATAAGAAGCCCATTTGATTTATCACAGTTTTCCATATTATTTGTTAATTAACTCAACGTCCTTAATATCCACAGCTCATTTTTCCTACTGATAATGACTCCATTGTGCAACATATAAATATAATGAAAAATATCCCTACCTGTATTAAAAAAATTGAGAAACCTCTGTTTAATTTACATGGATTGTATTTTGCAGTCAACTCAGGCCTGAAGTTATATCACTTGAGTTATTGCTGGGGCAAGAAGATAAGAGAGGCATTGAAACACTGTGAAGGAGAATTCAGTGGGATAAGTAGTGATGTTGTTCTTGTAATGAGCCTGCTCCCGCCATCATTGTTAGATGAGGGTTCTCTTTCTCTTTTTCATGTATTATGTATTTTACAAGCAACTATTTTTTCTCCGTGGTTCGCCCATTATGTTTTTCCTTCACTTTTTGCTGCAAAAAGGATCTTAACTGGAAAATATAAACCAGTAAGCTTTGAGCTATTTAAGCAGGATAGGAAAGAGACTTTGCCAGCCTTCACATTATTTTAACATCTGGATCTAGAATGTAGCACTTACTGGTATGAATTCTCTTATTCATGTCTATTCGGAAGTATTGGGTACACATTTCAGCAAATTTTGGCAAAAGGGTGTCCTCTGATGAGGAAGTGACTGTCCGTTTCTTTTGTCATTTCCCAGCCCTGAAGCCTTGTTTACAGCCAGGCTCCTTTGTTAAGGATTCAACATAAAGGTCTTTGATACTGTCAAGCCCATGCCTGACTCATGTTTAGCCGACTCTTTGTGTCTGGCTGGCAGTTTTTCCGTCAGTGGTAAGGTCAGCCTCACAGCCTTTCCCATTCCTTGTGCGTCAGTGAGAATCAAATGACTCAATAGTGAAAAGCAAAATCTTGGACTAGGGTAGCAAGATGACCAATCTCTAAACAAAGCAAACCAAGCTTCAGAGTAGGATTCTCTCATGTTTAATATGCATCTTACTGGGTCTTTGTGAAAAGCTTTCTTTTGGTAAAAGTACTCTTTACAATTTGTCTTTAAGTAATCATCTATAATTCATGGATTTCTCCTTAGTTATTAAGGTTACGGAACATTGAAAAGCAACTCAGGGTCAGTATATTGTAGTGTAGAAGGTATTGAGTCAATAGACAAGTGTTCCACCCAGGTGCCCATTGGAAGGACCATTAACTTCTCTTAGTCTATAAACCCATCTGTAAAATGGAAATAATCTTATCTACTGCACAAGTTTGATGCAAAATTTAATATGTCTAAAATTACTTGGTAAAGTGTAAAACTTAATTCAGATTTAATGGGCTACTCTTCTTTTAAGAGTCAGAAGAGTTTGCTATTATCATTGAAGAGAAGTTCGACGTGTTGGAACACTTTAAAAATTGCAGGGTAATATTTGAGAAGGAGTGATTTGTTAAACATTGGTTTAAACTAGCGGGATTTTCAGTAGTCAAATAGCAGCATTTTTCTTACTGTTTTTCCTCTGTAAGGATATTGTGCTATACTGGAAAATCTTCTTTGACCACGAAATTAAAAATGAAACCAGATTTGAGTTAGCAGCTGCTCTTCCGGTTGTGGACATTGGGTTTGAGTAATTTGCCCTTTCCAGTTGTTCCAGCTCTATCATTTGTCCTCTTTTCTCAGTCCTTTCTTCATTGCTTGGAAGAAGCAAAGGAGAATTTTCTTTGACTCAGCCCCATTTTTGGTGGATGCACACAAACCTTTTTTTTTTTTTTAAAGAGACAGACGTCTAATTAAGAGGCAATGTAATATATTTTTTAAACCTAGTGGTGGATATACCAATTAAGGAGCCTATAAATAAAATTGAACTTTGTAGCCAAAATGATTTTGGGGCTTGTCATCTTCATAATGAAAATCTTTGCTATTATAATCTCATTTGGCAAAGCTGAAGTTATACTCTTGGGAGATGCCTTGCCGAATCTTTATCCATAATTCTGAAATGATTCCAAGCCAGATTTTGTTATCTAAAAACTACTTCACATCCTTTCTTTTCGGTCTTTGCCCTTAACCTCAAGAATTCAGTTTGTGAACACTGAAAGAGCTAGAAGCTGTTTGGAGAAGGCAGCCTTTTGAAAACGACAGTCATTAAGGTATAATGCCATATGGGCTCAAGGGGTGGCAAAGATGCTGAGTGGCTTCTCGTTCATTAAGACTGAAATATTTATATAAGCAGTAATAATAACAGCATATTTCAGAGTCTGTGTGGTATGAAATTGAGCACTGATGCAATTAGATAATATTGACAGCCCCTATTGCAATTATGTAAACAGCACCAAGTTCAGCTCTCCCTTTATCTTCATGTCCACGTGCACGTGCAAGGAGGGAGAAAGTGTGTGAATAGCTGAGCAGGAGTGCCCGGCTGTTTACTTACGGGACAAAGTAGCCTGAAGTCTGTGTTCCCTCGAGTTATTTTTTCATCCAAGTTAAGCAAGTCCGTGGGCGGTACAGAAGGATGTGCAGATATGTGTTTACTTGGAGGAATGCTTGGTGATAAAGCGTCCACGTGAGGACCCTGACAACCCAGTAGGTCTATTTTAAGTACTTCTATTTTGGAGCTGTGTGTTAGGATCCCACTTGACTGATACCAATACTTTTTTGTTACCTTTAGAATAGATCATCTTAAATTGTTCTCCATAGGGATATTTTCTATGTTTAGCTGCCTATCAATCTTTCCATCTCAATGCAGAAGTATTTGATTAGTGAATTTAAAGTAATAAAGATGTCAACGGTAGTGTCACCTTGATTGATGCTAATTATAAGTCTTTAACGATTCCTCTGCTTTGGCCACTATCCCTGCAGATTGTGATTTTTATGGTTAAAATAGTGCCCTGCCCGCCAAAGGCTTAATCATAAATTCTGGTCTATCTTTCTTTAATGATTCTGCATGCAGTGGTCTAATCCCAGTAACATACATTATCTTCCCTCAAAGCAACCAGTGACTTTCATAGGGGTGATTAATGCCTTTATAAAGAGTTTGAAGAATCCTTCTTGGGATCCTAGCAGAAGTTATGATGATTATGCTTTCTGGGCATTAGAATTAGCAGCAGTGTTACATAGACAGTCTGAAAATAACATGCAATCCCTATATAGCACATGAATGCTGTAAATGAGACTGCAACTGCAGTGGTTAAGAGACGGGATTTGCAACCTGAAGATGCCATGGGTATGTGGCTGTCACACCAATGAAACTAAAAGCAAGTACATTATGTGACGGCTTTCCTTCTTTAGAAGAGTCTTAAACAGATTTAGGGTCACTCAACTTGAAATATCTGTTGATTAAAATACTTCTTATACTGAGGTTTTTCAGGCTAAATTTTCACAGTGCTAATACATGTTTAGTCTTTAATCTCCTTACTCAGGCACAGAAATACAGTTTTAAGTAAGAGGAAATGTGCCCAGTAATATACACATTTGTGGGACTTTCAGGGTGTGGATAATTTGCTTATGTAAATACAGGCCTACATGTACTACACACAATAATACTTTTCTGAAATGCCATATCTTATTGCAAAAAAGCTTAACATAAATTAAAAAGATGCTTTGCAATCTTGTAAGAGCAGTTTACCTTCATAGCAGTCACTATGCAGAGCTCCTTGCATGTAGTGGGTATTTTAAAATACTACTTTCATGCTCTTGAAAAGGGCACTGACAACTTTTCAAAAAACATTGCTTTTGAACTAATATTATTATGTACCTGTTTTCTTCTTCTGAATTTTACCATGCTTACAAATTAAGATGGAACTTCAGTCTTCCACAGTACAGTGTTAGAAGTGTTTATATCTTAGTACTTTCTACTATTTTTATATTCAGTTCTAAAGATAATACCATACTGTAATATTCTCTATTAGCACTAATGCCTTACATCTTGGCAAAACTGTTCTTGAACTTCTAGCAAAGGAGAAGACATTGTCTTATTTTCAACCATACAAATATTCAAACAAGGAAATGCCAGTTTGCATTGTAGGAAGACAATTACTCCCCAAGTGCTACCGGCTAATAGAAGGAACCCCCAGACTTCAGAAGCCAAGCTTAGGAGACTTCTAAGGAGTACTACTTAGGAGTAGCCCTCTTGAAATAGCATCTGCTTAACATTTTAGGGGTGGCTATAGTTACAGTTTGGGATGATAAAAAAGTCTACCCAATATTTACTTTTTGGTGGACATTTGAGGAGATTCGCCAAGCTGCATAGCGTTTATTAGAAAGCCCCTCAATTTACAAGCATCATATTGGAAAATTTTTAACATCTGCTTTGGGTGTTTACAATAATGACTTGCTGCAAAAGTATTTTATTTTGCCATGGTATAGTTTAAGGTGATGGAAACATTGCTTTTCATATGTCCTGATGTGTTCTATGAGCCAATAATTATCACTGGGGAGCCAATGTACATCTGTCTCTTTACCAGAGTGATTATATGGAAAATATACACGCACAGAGCATAACCTCTCCCACAGGGAACCTTTTCCTTTTGGAGTTTCGTTCAGATATTCTAAATATGAGTGGACCAGAAAGGGGGTGTTAGAAAGCTTGGGGTGGATGAGCAGGGCCAGGATTAATTGAACTAGGATCTACTCGGGGAGGAAGCTGGTATGGGAGCCTATGGGAGACCTAGAGGTGATCTGTATGGTAATTAATCCCCTGTGAAGACAACGCTTACACTCCAGTCTGTGTGTCCACTCGCTTCACCATTGTTGCGCTCCACAGATTAGGGATAGTGGGTGTCAGGAAAACCGGGACCCTTCTGGGGTGCCAATAAGCAACAGATGCCGTGGAGGTCTAAGCGTTAGAATCACATCCTTTGTGATTCTACGAGGAGAAATGCAAGCTACTTGGTCAGAGAAGGTGTTCGCTGCTGTTGCTTGGTCTCTCCTGCTACGTGATTATTTTCTTTTGTAGTTTTGATACATTAACATTGGCTCATGTATTCAACAGTATTCAACAGGAATCTTTTTTTTTTTTTTTCCTTAAGCCCCAGGGCTTCTGTTTAAAAATGCAGGTTAATTCTCAGAGGCTTTCAAAAGCATTTCTGCATCATGCTACTAATTAAGATAAGGTTATCATTTTAAGTTATACCAGGAATGCAATTAGAGCTTCTAGTGAGAACTGTAGCAATCAATTTTATACAAATTATTCAGACCTGGTAAGGTAGAATACAGTTTTAATAGGACAAGTGAACATACTGTGATTTATTAGATATAATGTGAATTCAAAAGACACCTGAACACAGTATCTGTAACCCATCGTGTAGCCCAAGTCACTGGGAATCCAGTTCAACAGCTTTTCATCAGGAGAGATTTAATAACATGCCTTCCATTTTCCATTGTTGGGTGACCATTATTTTGGATTTGAGAGGGAGTTTTGTTTTTCAATTTGAATGGTTTTAGACATGAGGAAGAATACAGAGCACAGATTAGTGAGCCCTCTCGTTTATCTAGGCTGGCACGTGCTGCAGAGCAGTTGGCCAGTCCCACCTGTCTTTCTTTTTTCTTTTGTGTGGTCCACAGAGTCCAGGTAACCAGCTGACAGTGTAATTAACTATTTTTTTCTGCATTGTCCATCTCTACTAAGAGTATTGGGTGTTGGATAAGAAACTTACATGTCTTATCTGCCAACTGTCAGTAATTACTTATTTATTGAATGGATACCTGTTTTCTAAGGATGTGTAAGGACTGCAGGGTTGAATAGCTCCTGAGGAGGTTGTGTATCTTTTCTTCCTAAGATCACCGCAGGTCATCTAGAGCTTTCTATTAGGGCATATAAATAAATTATAGCACTTCTGGGTTTCCATTTCTTTGACATTTTAAAAATATTTGGAATACCTTTTGCTTTTCCCAAGCTAGCTGTTATTCTCATTTGACGTATCAGCTGCTCCACATTTTTCTATGCCTAAATTCCTCAAATTGCAGTCATTCATTCAATGTATATTTGTTACGCTTCCATTGTGTGCCATGCGTTCATGCATTGTACTAGGTGTTGGGCATATGGTGGAGGAAAAAGATACTGTGCTAGTATCTATAACCTATGCCTGCCTTGCCCACCTCCACCAGTAAGCACGTAACACCCTCTCGCAGCACATGTGACTTTGCCTTATAATTTACAGAGAAGATAAACACCCTCCAGTACAATCTCCTCCATCTTCTCTCTCCCTCCATGTCTACTGTTAATCCACTGCTCTATCTCATAGAAAGCATCCCCTCTCCTCCATTGAATCATCCTGATTAATTTCAAATTACAGAATTAATTTTTCTTTCTCTCTCCTTTATCTCCATCTTTCTTACTCTTCTGCTCCTTCCCTTCAACCATCAGGCAGGCTCAAGTTTTGCCTCCACCCCATCCATAAAAAATAAGTAAAAAAATCTGTTGTCATACCGCTGTTACTCATTCAGACTTTCTAGTTGCTAGTTTCTAGAAAGTGTGTCTGCACAGATTCTGATTTTTCTTCCTCCTGTCCTTGTCCTAGTACAACAGTCTGGCTTCTGGACTAGCAAATCTCTAGACCAAGGAACACCAGTAGCCAATGTTCACTTAACCTCTTACTAACATGTGGTATCGCTGCCTCTTTCTTACTTCTGGGAAATTTGCAGCTTTTTTGAACCCATGGTGTGGTTCGCTCCTGGCTCTGAATTTAACTCTGATTATTCATCCTCAATTTCCTGTGCTGAGTTGTCCTTTTTTGCTAACCCTTTTTGTGACAGTGTCCCTCAGGGTTTCAACTTTAGTTTTCTTCTTTACTTACTCTGTGTTAGGAGGTTCTTAGAAGAAGAGGCTTCGAAGGTGAACCGTGAACGCCCTAAAATTATATACCACATATATGATGTAGGCGTTGGTGTACATTTTTCTGAGAAAAGGGTTTGAAGCTCCTATGTGAGACTTAAGAGGTGTCAAAGACTAAACCGTGACTAAAACCTCACCCTGGAATGGCGGCATCCTCTTCCTTGTTGCCCTGTTCTAAGGCTACTCTCGTCTCTGTGCTGCACTCCAGGCTGAGGCGTTGTTCTCAACGTGGGTTCCTAAAGGATCCTCCTGCATCTTCTTCCACACTCAGTTATATACCAAATTCTTTCGGCTATGATTCATGAATGTAATTGTCTATCATGATTTTGTCTTAATTAGATTTCCTATCACCTACTTCTCACCACTGTGGTACAATCTGCATAATATTTTCAGAAATATCTAGATATATCCTAAAATTAAATTGCTTGTTCATGACACTGCCTCTCACTTCATATTCTTCAGTGCATTCTGTCTCTCCTCCTACACGGGTGAAATTCCAAGTGAGAAATCACCAGGATTATAAAAGCCTTCAGTAGAATTCTCCTTACTTGTATAACTCTTCCTTAACTTAGAAACACTATGAAAACTTTGCAATTCTCTGGATGTGTTGACTGCTGCTTTTTCTCCCTGAAATGAAGTCCTCTTGGGTCTGCACAGGTAATTCCTACTTGTCTTCCAAGAGGGGGTGACCTGGCTGAGCCGTCACCCCCTCTGTCTTCCCTGGTCCCAAGTAGACTTGGGTGTGGCTTCCGTTTTGTCCATGGACAACCTCTCTTTCCGAACTTTGTTCTCATCTTTCTCCCCAACAGTATGAGAGGCCTGTGAATTTTAAGCCATTTTTCTTATCTAAGTGTCCTCAGTGCTTCTTGAGGGACCACATGCTCTCAACTTCAGTTGGGCAGTTAGGTATAAAATACAGTGTGAATCATTTTTTTAGGACCAAACAAACAAATCAAAGTTTTCAGATTTCCCTTTTGAGTGAGACTCTAATGGCTGTGGTTAAAACCACAGTTATCATTCTTGAAATCCCCAGCATGGTGCATTCTACACAAATGTTCATCACATGTAAGGTAGCTTGTAATATGTTATGTACTGGGAGAAAGGCCTGGATCTATTTTATGAAACACGATGAACAGCATGTATAAGCAGTTATTGTGTTTTCTGTGATACACCTTTAAAAGAGAAAGTAAATTGTGACTATGTTGAGAGCAGCTTTGGGGGAGTTGATGTGTTACTTTCTTAAGTTTTTGGTGGTAATTTGGTATTTTGAAACTTTCCAGCAACTTTGCATATTGAGCCAGGAGAGATCTCCACCCCTCCCCCCTCCATGGTTCTTAGTCTCTTTCTTGCCCGTGGCTAAGGCAGCGTCAGGCCAAAGCAATTGATATCTCTGTGCCTTAAATTTCACAATGTCACACTTTAATAAAAATGATGGATCTTTTCCTCTTTTCTGAGAGTTTGTTAGATTTGTTAGGTAATTTATTAACAAGATGTGTCCTAGGGAGATATATTTTTTCACCTGTCCTTATCTTAGTAACTTTTTTGCTAATGAGAAAACTGGGTCACAGAGAAATTAAATTGCTTTCCATGGAGTTTTTTTGTCAGAGAACTGTAAGTGTGATATCATTAAAAGTTACAGCAAATTTCTTCTAGAAAAAAAATGTGGTGCTTAATGATCTATATCAATTCCTTAGCCTTAAATCAACCAGGTAAACAGTTTCTGGATGCCATGAAGCCGGTACAAAGTGAGGTAACTGTCACCTTCCGATCCATTGAGCCATCATGAGTGTTTCCCTTTGTTCTCTATTTCTAACATAGAGAACGAGAGCACAGAGATACTCATTCATATTTTTAAGAAAAATTTAGAAAGGAAACAAAAAAATTTTGTAAAAGGAGTTAGTAGGAGTAGAAGGAGTTCATTTCTTTTTCCTGATATCTGTTTCTTTCTTCCTAAAAGCTCTTTAAATATGAAAGGAATTAATTCTTTGGCTGTGTTAGGTAGATTAATTGGGTGATGGGCTCTCTGTTTTTGTTGTTCCTGATACCTTTTCTGAAGACTTAAAGACTTCTTTTCCTTCTTAGGTGCTTTAATATTTGGGTTTGAGTAGAGAGTATTTAAATTGAAGCCACTCTCTTTCACCTGGAACCTCGGCTCAAACTTGTTTTCATCCTGCAAAGAGTTCTGTTATGAAACATCCCAATCAAAATTCTGGCTCTGTACCTTGTCACCGACAATTCAGTCTTGTCACAGTCTATGCATTACTCTCTGAGACTGATTTGACTTCTGTTAGTTTTGGCCACCCCATACATATTTTCTTTTGTAAAAGAATGGAGCCTAGTTTTACAAATGCTATAAGGCTAGAAGCTGGATTTTTTTCCTTTTTCCTGGAAGGATTTTTGGAAGATTGAACCATTATTTCCTGGAGTTCGTTAAGAGTGTAAGGATGTCTAAGGACGTCTGACTCTGTCCATGACACTCTGCATATCCTTGATTGGTAAGTATCACACGCCATAATTGAAAGTGTGTTTTATGATCATTCATTAATCTTCTCCATGGCAAGGGCTGATTGGCACATTTAAGAGGCCACAAACGGATGGGTATACACGTTTTAGCATTGCTTCATTGGAAGGCAGAATGATCAGGGTCCCCTTCTATTGTTTGGAAATTGGGCATATCCTCTGGGTGCAAATTATTATTCTCTCTGTTCCACTCTGATTCTTGCCTATGACTTTTGGTACCTCCTGGGTTTCTATTCATGGCTCTCCTGTGAACTTTCAGTATCTTATCTTTTCTGCCTTCATGATGCTACCAATTAGATTATAGATAAAAGCTGACACCTGCTTGTGGCATTCCAGAATGGGCCCTGTATTCATTCATTGTCCATTTTTCTGCCCTTGTGAATCCTAATTCAGCAATAACAGCCCTTGCAGATTGAAGCTGGTTGCTCTAAGCCATATCTTTGCAGAGTATTTTCTTTTGGGCCTTGATTCCTATAGATCAACCCAAAGGTGCTACCTCCCGGGTCCCATATTTGTTCTTTGAAGACATTTAAACAATGTCATTAGTCTCTAGGCACGATGAGAAAGTATACCCTAATAATCTAGATAGAAGATTTCTTGTTAAGAGTTAAATTGCATAAATCCCCACAAAATGGGTATGATTTATTATCAGTAACAATTATCCCCAAATTTTCTATAATTAGATGACTCAAGATATTACAAAGCCCCTAGATACTAATTAAGGTGGTCTCTGGGATAAATCTGAGAGGCAGGACTGGAAAGTGGTTATATTAACAATTTGCTAATCAGAAATTAGCAAATAATTGGAGTATTGTATCCTGTTTTGAAAAAGGCTGTATAAATATAACCAGGTTAGTAATTAAGAAAATGTAGAAAAGGAAGGTGACAAAAGGAAATGCTGTTGATTCCCATGTAAGCAAAGGCTGGTGGACAGGAAGTCTTAAATAAAAGACTTGAACATTACCAGCAAAACTACTGATAAATTGAGCATCTGTTGTGTGCCAGGCATGTGCTAAAAAATTTACCTACACTACTCTCATAAATCCTCAAAAGGGCTTTTGAGCTACTGTTGCATTTTGAAGTATCTGCATTTTAAAGATCAGAGAAATGAGGCTCAGACAGGTTCAGGAATTAATCCTAATAAATTGGTTTTTACCAAGCAATTTGGTTATAGAGCTGGGATTTGAACCTAGGTTCTGGGGTTCCAAAGACTAGTCTCACTAACTGGGCTTTGTGACTTTCTTGTACCAAGACAATTTGCTATAGGCAAAAGAAATTTCTTATGATCTTCTAAGTACCCACTTAATGCATAGAGTCATGTAGCCATCAAGACAATCAACTTATAGAAGAGTTTCGGATCCTCCCGAATTCCTTTCTGCCACTTTGAAAACAATCCCTGTGTTCCTACTTCAAGCCCCTGGAAGCCATTGGTCTGTTTTATGTTCCCATATACATTTTTATGTAAGGTTAACCCATCTGTAGCTATAACTTGTCTTGGGTGAAAATATATATTGATCAGATTGACAAAACCGTCTGGTTTGGGTTCAGACAAAACTGTCTGAATAGACAGTTGCACATCTCATTGTAAATTAATAGATTGACATTCTGATTAGAATTTGGCTTTCCATGTTGCTTGCTTAGTAGGTGACAACTCACAGGTGTGTGTCTGCTTAAAAATATTCTTTTTTTTAAATAGAATAATACAATGTCATATGCATATCTTTTTATATTGTGGGAATGATTAATGTGAGCTGGGATATTAAAATATGGCTAAATGTTACACCACAACATCTTCTTTAAATACAATTACATTTATATTGGTAAAAAATATTTATGGGTGACCAAAAGCAGAAGCACACTAAAACAAATATCCAAAACCGTCTTGAGTTCCAGAGAGTTTTTTTGTTTCAGTGTTTTGAACACAGGCCATTCAACCACAAGTCTTTATTGAACATCATTACCAGGCTAGAAAGTGGATGAAAAGGCTGGACATTGGGCAGAGTTAAGCGTTCTCAGCTGAAAAAACAGCAAGTGCAAAGTGTCTGAAGTGAAAGGAATGTGGCATATGGAGTTACGGAGGAAGGCAGGTTAGCCAAAAAGGAAATAAGGAAAGCAAGGTGAGAGCAAACAAGAGAGGCAGGCAGGGCCTTGGATCTAGTCCTAGTGTCTGTGACATGTATCGTGAAGAGTATCATTTCACTCACTGGCTCTGCCTGAATGTATCTGAATATATTTGTTTCCCATCTGCCTGCACTCTGCCTGCTGAAGAAGTGCACGGTATCAATGTACTCTTTTCTCTCGTGTGTACTTGACTACCCCCTCTCAAATGCATCCTTGCCATTGACATGCAAAGACATCTCTTCCTTCACTCCCCAGCTCCCTGCAGGCCCTGCCCCCTCTCCTTTATGGCCAGGTTGGTTGAAAGCATTTCCCTGTCTTCATTTCTTTACCTTCCACTCAACCCTCTCTAATTTAGTGTCTATCTCCATCACTCCATCAAAACTACTTGTCCTGAGTTTACAATGGCCTTCTGCTGCTTCTCCCATAGTCCTTTTCTTAGTAAACTTCACAGCATTAAAAAAGAATGTCCTGCCGGGGTGCGGTGGCACGACCCTGTAGTCCCAGCTACTCTGGAGGGACCCTTGGGCTCAGCAGTTTGAGGCTGTAGCACCATGATCGCGCCTGTGAATGGCCACTGCACTTCAGCCTGGGCAACATAGCGAGAGACCTCATTTCTAAAAAAAAGAAAAACGTATGCTTTTGGAACACTAGCATCTCTTGGCTTCCAGGGTATACCAGTCTCCTCTTTTCTTCCTGTTTCTGGCAGTATACTCTCAGCCTTCTCTGCGATTAATCAGTTATTAATATTGATACCCTAAAAATCCCTCATCCTTTTACTCTCTACTGTCTCCAAAGTTAGTTTCATCTCCTCCCTTGGCTTATTATGAGAGTGGCAGAGCATGGCATGTGGGACCACAGCACTGGAGACGGAGTGCCTGGGCTTGTACCCCAGCTTTGTGACTTGGGTAAGTCACTTCTCACAGTTCCACTGTGTGTTAAATAAGAATAGGTATACCATCTGCCTCACCTAAGTGTTGTGAGGATGAGTTCATATGTGTAAAGTGCTTAAGGTAATGCCAAATAGAACATGCCTAAAACCTGAATGATATCAGCTACGTACCTGTGTATCGAGCAGCCTATGAACATCTGCATATTCAATCCTAAAGACACATCAAACTCAATGCATCCAAGGCCAAATGCATGTCATTCTGGTGCTTCATCTCCAGAAAAATAAATCTGGTCTCTCCTTGTGCTTTCTGCTTTACAGAGTAGCCCAACCATTCTGTCATTTGCTCAAGCCAGCAAAGCAGATGTCCTCCCCATCCTCCCTCTTCTCTCTCATTTCCATTTTGCCACCAAGCCCTTTAAACGTGGCCCACTAAATTTCTATTAAGAGCTTCCATTTTTCAACATTTCCACTGCCACCACAGTAGCCAGAGATGCCCTCATCTCGCATCTGAGTTCTACAGAAATAGACCTGCCTGGTTTCATTTTATCATCACCCCAGTAAGTTCTTCCCCCGTTGTCAGCACGCTCATTTCAGAAGTTCAACCTGATCTTGCCTTTGCTTCAGACCTTTCCATGGCTTCCTGTTACTTTTAGGATAACGATCAAAGTCCTTCGCATGTTCTGCCGGGCCTGGCCTCTGAGGACTCTCCCACTGTCTCCCTTGCCACCTCCTGTTGCTCCCTCTGCTCCAGCTGTGCCTGTCACTTTCAGCTGCTTACACACGCTCAACTGTCCCCCATCAGAGGATCGTTGTACGTGCAATTCACCGTGCTGGAGAGCTCTCTCTCCGCCTCTCCTCTGTCCTACTTACAACTACATTCTCACGCGTCCATCAGATCTCAGCCCAAATCTTACTTCTTCAGGAAAGCCTTCCCTGACCAGGTAACTAAGTTATAAGCTCCACAAACTGTATTCTTCTCCTGCAGAGTATGTACCTCCATTTTTAATTGCAGTTTTGTGTTTGGGGTCCCCAAGACCACACTCATGCTCAGTGATTTCTTAGAAGGACTCACAGAGCTCAAAAAAGCTATTATACTCATGATTAAACTTATTACAGTGAGAGAATATAGATTAAAATCAGCAAAGGAAAAGGTGGATAGGGTGTGGAATCGAGGAGAAACCAAGCACCAGCCTCCAGTTGTCCTCTTTCGGTGGAGTCACACAGATGACACTTAATTCCCTCAGCAACGGTGTGTGACAACATATGCAAAGTGTTGCCAGCCAAAGAAGCTCACTTAAGCCATGTGCCCAAGGTTTTTATTGGAGGTCAGTCATGTAAGCATGCAGCACCCTAGCTACTCAGTCTCCCTCCTCCAAGAGATCGGACTGATATAGCATGGTCCAAAGCCTCAGGCCTACAGAAATAGGTGTTCACCATAAATCACATTGTTGGCATAAACTATCTGACATGGCTCAGGGTCACAAGCATACAAAGACACTTTGTATCTCAGCCAAGGGCTCCGAAGTAATCTCCCAGGAACAGTCCTGAAGACCCTGGGAATGTGCTGGGTGTGAGGAGCCCAGGCGTGCTGGGTTAACCCTTTCCTGCACATGTTTCAATAGTGCCATTACGTGATTAATATCTTTCTTCCCACAGACTACATGACGGCAAAGTCTGTAACTGTTCAGTGTAATATACCCAGTCCTCAGCACAGTTGCTGACTGATAGGAGTGCTCTGTAAATATTTGCTGAATGAATGAATAAAATCTACTTTTTATTGTCTTTATCTCCTTTCAGTCTATACTGTGTTGTATGTTTTTCTTCCCTACTGCTTTCATGCACTTATTCTTTATTGTGGAGTCTCGGTAGGAATTTTATACCTAAAGTTACTTTGTGCTAATGAATAATGTGCAGTAAGTACCTAAAATATGTATTATATGTCTCTAACTCCCAATTATATTCCTAAACCTCCAAGTATTGTACTATCTGTATATTAAATTTTTAACTGCAAATGTTTTTCACAATTACACTTTAAATATTTGTAGTCAGTATGTCAGATTATGTGATATATTTACAGCCAGAGCTATTTCTAAGAGAGTGAGGTATCCACCCAGCATCTGCCTTTAGAGTTCCAATTACCAACTCATGCTTAACTTTGAAGCCACTGACTACATATTGAATTTTATCCTGGGTATATCAGAAATATAGAAAGAAAGCCCTCTGTGGTGAGGGTGTATATCTGCATTTTCTCTGTGAGATAAAATAACAGAAATGTCCTCCTCATGGTCCTCAGCTTCTTAACCTGCCACATCCGTGGGACACCCATGCTCTTTGCTCCACCCACAATCTCTTTGTTTGGTCCAAAGTCAAAAGGTGTCAGGCCATTTCAGCAATGAATTTGCATACATCTCTATGAAAAATATTCTTTATTGTGATAGTTTTGAATTATAACCTAAAGTATAAAATAAATATCCATGAGTTCATACTGATATAAAAATGATTGATTGAATAAATAAATGAATGAGAAGAGACATTTGCTCATGCAGAAGAATTCCAAATAGTTTATGTAGCTACTTTGTCCACAAGTGGGTGGGGCATAACTTCTCACTCCTTAAGAGTGGGCTGCACATAGTGACATCTTTCCAAAGAGTGCAGTATGGAAGAGAGGGCAAGGGGAAGAGTAACTTTACAATAGAGAAACATAGGAAACACTACCATAGCCAGGTGATCAAGGTTCACATCATTGATATAAATAAAGCATGTTGATGGTATGTATGCTTAGTATAATTTGGTGAGAATGGTACTCCACATCTGTAGTCTTCCCCCAAAACTCCATAATCCTAGTCAAACCCTAAGAAAAATGACAGACAAATTTATGGCATTCTATAAAATAGCTGAATATACTCTCTCAAACTGTCAAGGTCATCAAAAACAAGGAAAGTCTGGGAAACTCACAGCCAAGAGGTCTTAAGAACACATGACAAATAAATGTAATGTAGTGGACTGGATGTGATCCTGGAACAAAAAAAAAGGACATTAGGTAAAAATTAAAGAAATCTGAATAAAGTATGGGCTTTTGTTAATAACACTGTATTGATTGTTCATTAATTTTGACACATGTGAGATGTTGGTAACAGGGGAAACTGGGAACTGTGTTTATCTTTGTCATTCTTCTGTATATCTAAACTATTGTAAAATTTTAAAAATATTAAATGTTTTTATAATATGATAAAGTGTTTCAATTAAATCTCAATGCTATTTAATGAAATTTGCTTATCATCAGTTTTATTTGTATTTGGTTAAATATTACCTCAAGTTGATTGGAGTTACTCAGGTGTTTTTAATGCAATTGTCATAAGGTTGATTTTTCTACAACAGACACAGAAATCGTTACATCATTTAATTGTTGGAAAATAATTCTCTCCTGTGTGATTATGAATTTCTCGAGATTCTTTAAAAAACAGAAAGGTTGTAAGATGTTGTGAGTCATACACTATATCCAGCTTTGAAAGTAACAGGACAAAAATCATTAAATTAACTAAATATGTTGGATAAAGAAAACCAGTATTTTTGAGAGCATGAGCCCAGACAACATGTCTGTAAGATAGACTTTACAAACTTAGTTTGATTAATTTTTGTTTTTCTGAGGATATGATTCTTTTCTGTAATTACCGCTCTGTTTTCCCTGACAGGCTATCAAATATTGGCTGCCTTAAGCTCCCTGTGAATTGAGTTATTCTCAATAATACTCTGTATTATGAAGGCATTATTTGAGTGGCTGTCCACTGTGATCTGGTTATTTGGAGCTTTACATAAAACAGGTGGTTCTTCCATCTCATCAACATTTCTTATTATCCAGAATTCACCATCTTTTTTCTATGACTCGTCATACTTTATCCAACATGGATATGGCTCTATACTATAGTTTGCCCCAGTTTATTTGGTGTCTCATTTACACTCTGGCCTTTTCTCTTAGATAGATCAAGTTCTCTTATTTTCAGACTTTGTCAAGGTCTCTTGCTATATGGGTATGCATTTATTTATACCCTGATTAATTCCCAAAAGGCTTTGCAACAGCTAATTCTATTTGCTTGGCTCTGAGAGATGATCCCAGCACCTCTGATCCCAATCCAAGGTGGCATTCACTCTCAGTGGGCACAGGACTGATGCCCCTAACCAGACAGCAAACAGCTTCTGATCTGAGATCCTACAGTCTCAATGCTGCTCTATGCTGCCATTTCTACTGACCCAGATGCCTGGAGTTTGACCCAGTTTTTCTGCCCAGAGCTCCTTACTGATTTTTCTTGACTTAAATGATGCTTTGAGCTTGATCCATTGTACTATAACTGTAATCTCAAGAGCACAAGCTTTAGAGTCATGTGGAGCAGCACCTCAATCATTTGTTAACTGTTTGATCTTGAGGAAGTTATTTAATCTCTGTGGGTCTCAGTTTCCTCACCTGTAAACCTGTAAAATGACTGTAATAATAGCACACTTGCAGAGTTCTTATAAAAAATAGAAAAAACGTTTCTAAAGTTCCTCTAGAAAGCCTGATTCTGTATCATGGACACTTAATACACGGCCTGGGCAGACCCAAGAGAGGGATTTGATTTTGATTTGGTTTTGGGGTGTTAGGGAAGAGATGGGAGAAGGGGAAAAAGAAGGAAGAGGTGCTACCTAGAGTAGGTGCTAGGTAGAGGACTCTGGGGCAAGAACTCTGGACACGCATCAACCTGAATTTGCAGCCTGCCTTCCCTACTTGCTGGCTCTGTTGCCTTGGTCAAGTTACTTAACTACTCTGTTGCTGCAGTTCCTCATCTATAAAATGGGGATAAAAATAGTGCCTAACTCAGTAAATGTGGTTGCTCAGAGCAATACCTAGCATGTATTGAGTAATGATTGTATCCAATATCACTAGAATTATTCTTTTCCAAAGGTTTCACAACATTTACTACACCAAATAATCTGCTTACTGTTATGTCTTGTTACAGCCTCTGTAACTTGAGAATAATAAGGTCCTTTCTGGTCTTTTTATTATGCTCACACAAACACAAGTTTCTCCTTGCAAAGTGGTCATACTAAGAAGCGCTATACTTATGTGGATATGTCAACATATTTGGTTAATTATTTTAAAATTTTCTTTAGGTTCTGCAAAAAGTTATTCCTTTGAGTATCCTCAGTAATAACAAATCTTTGTCTTTTGAATATAGAGTATCAAAAGTTAGAGACAACTCTATTAAATTAGTAAATGATCTATGTTGATAACCTTTCTTCCATATATGTATAATTTCATGGGTCTGTGTAATTACATAAATTTTACAACTTTATAACCTTAATAAAACATGTTATATACATGTCATATGTTCATTTGCACATAAAATGTGTGAGTTTGTGTGTGTGTTTGGGAAAGTGAGTGTCAAGAACCAATGTCTAATGTAAGCTGAATTATTAATATTTTCATGAAAAAGTTGATCATTGAGTCACAGTTAACTTGAAAAAAACTCACACATAATTTCTCTCATGTTCCAAAATGTTTATTTTTAAAAAAAGATTAAGCCTTTGACCTTATGGGTTAATTTTACATAAATCATACTTTTACTCCATTTATAGCAAATGGAGTAAAAAATGAACATCTCACAATTTCTGGTTCTGGCTTTCTTTTCTTCCCTTCCATATATTTATGTTCCAAAGACATAATAAAACTGTAGCACTGATCTTGGGGAGCTGCAGAAAAGGCCACCAAATGCAAAGGGGGGTGCTTCAATAAGACATTCAATCCAACTATAATAAAATCTTGGGCATATGCCTGCCTCCTCTCTTGTGTGAGAACGCCTCACTGCTTTAGCAGCCAATGATGTATCTGTATGCATTTGGCATCCTCAGCGTGGCAATTTTAATTATTTTAAAGTTTCCTCTAAAAGTCTGTCTCTCTACTTGAATGGAGATGTGGTCATTTGTGCTAATTGCATTTTAGAGTCTCTATTATATTGGTGACAGCAAGCTAATGTTTACAACTTTTGTTCATAGCAAATGTTATTAGGCACTTAATTATGTAACGATTTGCTACCTAGGAATATTTTGCAAACATCAAAAAGCATCAGTCCATCTCCACATCACTGCCTATGTCTGGACTACATGTGCCTCGCATAGTCCTGGCTTCCTGCTCAGGCTCACTGGAATGCTGCCTGTCCATTGCTACTCAAGCCCAGAGTCCTAGCTGGAGAACCCTCTGCCTGACTCCCAGGTAGAAATTTGAGAATGAAACAATATTGTTACACTAGGGGCTCTGCAATGAGGCATCTAAGAATGAGAGAAACTAGGAGACAACATGACTTGTGGATCTTCAGGATCACAGAGAGCTTGGACAGCTTATGTGTCAAGAGCAGAAGATCTTAAGCCAAAAAGTTATGCTTCCTTTCTGACACATCAGCACAGAACCTGGACACTGCTGGTTTTACAGATGTTTGTGCTGAAGCCAGAATGGTGAAGGGACATGCACAGAAAAAGAAACTGGGCCCAGATGTCGAGAAAATGAAACCTACCTTCCCAATTCTTGTTTTTAGTTCTTTTGATCTAAGAGAAAAACTGCATAGTCTAATGACACACTTTAGTAAAAAGATCAGCTATTGTACTCTGTGAGGTTAATGTTAGGAGGGTTAGATGTATCTTAAAATCTCATCATGGAGTTAATTTTACTCTAATGCAAGATCTAAGCTGAGCTGCTGTTCTGTTGTTATGACCATACTCCATCATTCTCTGCCTTCTCGCTCAGAATGTGAATAGTATTCCCATTGTGAGACCTGCTGATTGACATCAAGCAACTCTGTTGTCATGGCTCTAGTTAAAAAATGTGAAAGAAACTAGATCTTTTCAACCTAAAGGTTCTCTCTGTATAGTTAATTAAAGACATTTTAAGAAGACATTTGGATTATAGGAAAGTGATGATATCACATTATGACATTTAGTCCTTACCCCAAGAATCTCAGTAATTGGTTCACCTATTCAAAACTGTTATTTTATCAGAGGGTGAAGATTCCAGGACCCCCAGTCAGACTTATCTAATTTACCTAATTGGCATGTTCTTTTAAAGACAACTCTGGACAGAAGAACTTTTTGATTCATGAATATGCCATTCACTTACTTATTTTGAGACACAGTTTAATGTAAAACTTACCGAATTTCAATAATGTTCTATAGGAGACTTGAGCCAGGGGTTAATGTTTTATGTATCTCACTGTATTAAAGAAAAGATTTTTAAAATTTAATTAAAATTCCACAGAAACATAAACTGTTAGAATACTGTGCATCTCTGAGTGTGTGTGTGTGTGTGTGTGTGTGTGTGTGTGTATATATATGTTGTTGAGGTTCTCACTTTGCAGCTGAGGAAGCTAAGGCTTGGAAAAAGATAAATGAACTTCCTGCAGTCATATAGCAGATAAACAGATACTTCATGGCAAAACAGACACCAAAACCCAGAGCTTTTGACTTATAGTCTGGTATTCTTCCTACTAGGCAAGGCTATTGTATGTAACCAGAGTTATTTCACCCTATCCAGGGCTATGGTGGTACCGGAAAGACAGAAGGTGTGCTCATGGCCTTCTAAGAACTCGTGCTCTCATGGGTACTATACCTTCTCATGGAGGAGATATGTGTGTTTACAAGTATATCCATGAGTCCTTCTAGAATAGTTTGCTACTCCTTCTTTCCTTTTTAAAAAATTTTAATACTATAGAATCAGATCATATGTGGTAGCCAAAAATAGCGATGACCAAACAAAAACAGTCAAAGAAATGCACCAAGATGTCTGAAGATGGTAGCAAAGCAATTTAGGTGGAACTAATATGAACAAAGGCACAAGTAAGCCCAACAAGAGTTACCAATGTGATGAGCCCACCAGGAAAGCAGAGGCTGGCAGCCTGGACTAACTGAAATACGGTCAGAATGAGGGAGGTGATAGGAACATTTTATTTTGTGTAGCCACACCATGGAACCTTGTGTTCTGTTTTATGTGACACATTGTTCAAAGTGCTACCGATAAACCAGAATGTATCCCTAGGCTGGGGCATGGAATGGTGAATAGACTCGAAGTCACAGAGTAATACCTAAAGAAACTGCAAGTGTTTTGTGCGGAGAGAAAAATCTGAATGTGTGATGGTAGACCTCCTCTAATAACTGAGAGACCACCATGTGGAAACCACACGTGACTTTAGCTCCCAAACTTCTACTAATAAATTCAGGGCTAATAAACAGAAGGTACAGTGAGGCTCCCACTACCATGGAATTGGATCTTTTGGCTCAGGGCTTTTAAATACTCAGGCTATTACAATCAAAAGATGGTCTGTCTCCCTCCCCGGGCAATGCGTTTTCAGTCACTGGAGGTGCTCCCTCTGAGCCTGATGATTACATGGAGGAGATATTTTAAAGGGCAGCATTCACAATTTAGATTTGCGATTGGACCAGATGACCTTTAAGGTGCTTTCCAGCACCTGGGGTTTTATGATTCTATTTCTATTATGCATCTACGCTGGGTATGTGTCACATTGTTTGAAGCAAACACTGAGAATGAGCAGGAGTGCACAGTTTGGAATGTTGATGGCGCTCACATCTATTTTGTGTTTCAATTTCTGGAAGCGGTCTTTGTCTTTGAGGCAGTTTGGTCCCTGACCTTCTGTAACATTTGGAGCCCAGCCACACTCTCTTTGTTTACTGTAAAGAGCATGGAAAAACCGACTTCCTGACAGTGCTCACCAAAGTCTAAGGTCAAACCACTCACAGGTGAACAAACACAGTCCTTCCACCTTAAACTTGCCATTTGGCCCCTGTAAAATGGACGAGGGTAATAAGGCTGGGTAACAGAAAGAGGGGAAATCAGTCCTCTGCCAGCAGCCACCAATTTGTCACTCTGTCAGTCTGCTTTGCGAAGAGCTAATCTTAATGCAGCATCCACTTGGGGGAGGTTAGAAAACACGGCGTGCAGTTTTGAGTCCTCTCGCAACCTGCTAAATAGACCCATAGGCCCTACCTTTCTCTACACTAGCATCACGTCATAAATATTTTGCAGGCTGCTGAAGATAAAGCACAGCATTCTTATTCACTTAAAGGATTTAAGGGTTACTCTCACTGAATATTCACATCATCCGATCTATTTCTGTCACAGTAAGACCTCAAAGTGGCTTAGGTAGGTTGGCTTCCTGTCAAAAGGGCATATCCATTTTTTACTCACTCTTGCTATTTTTTACTATCATCAAATGCAATGGGTCCCATTTGTCAAAGTAAGGGAAGTGTCTTGCTGGATGAATGTATCATACGCTCTTGAAGGGCCTAGACAGTGCCTCATTCATTGTACCTCCCTCCCGTAATGCTCACCACCCTGTCTCCGATTAGCAGGTCCACATAAGGCATTTGTGTGGGCATCATTGAATTAAATAATGACCTTGCTCACACATTTACCCCTTTACTTAGAATTATTTTATTTGTGAGATCCAAATTTTCTTCTTAATATTTAAAGATTAATTATTAAAATGGATCTAAAGCAATATAAGTAAAAATATTCCCAATACAAATTCACTCATTTTTCTTTTTTCCTTCAAGAATTCAGGAATAAATTTGACTTTGCCTGCATTTTTTTTTTTTTTTTGGTCTCTAGTGTAAGCAGGCTCTTGAAATGCCCTAGTTATCTAACATTGCTCTTGAACTCCACTTAGAGATGATATACTAGCCTTTTACTAAAATATATCTGAGTATTAAAAGCTCAATTCTTTACTGCTGATGAGAAAGATTATTAACACTTTTTTTTCCCCAGCTATAATATGAGGCAATAACACCCTTTTTTACTTCCAGAGCCAGAGGCAGTATGTCATATTAACCTTCATTAACTGCCCAAGAAATGAGGTACATTCGTTAATTTAGTATGCTGGTTAGCTAAGATGGTGTGATAAACGTCTGTGGTTTCTCCCTTTGCTATTTAGAAAAAATAAAAGAATGGTAAAGTGTGTTAGCCCACTTACTTTATCACCTTGACAAGTGTGGCATTCTGATTAGGGGCCTAGATCGGGATGGGGTGAGTCTACAGCTGGTGGGTAAGGGCTGAGGTGGCCCAGGCAGGATGAAGCCAGCAGAGCCTGACCGGGATTGGCCCGAAGAGCAGCATCCGAGGCGTGTGGTGGACAGAGAGCATCAAGAAACCAGGCCAAAGGCAGAAAAAGAAAATAAATTGCATTTCCATGTATGTAATGCCATGATAGAAGCTGGCCCATCTAAGTTGCTTGGATATCCTGGGAAACACTAAATTCACTGTAGAGTTTTTCCTTGTATGTAGCATCACTTCTGATTTTCCCATTTCTACCTCTGTCACTTTCATTTATTCATTATTGTTAAAAAGTACACCAAGCCTCTCCCTAGCTACCAGGGGAATAGAGATTAATGACACAACTCCTAAGCTTAAAGAACTGCTTTCTTTATTTATCCAGGCTTTAAGAAATGTGGAATCAACTTTGCTATCCTCATGTCCCCCATTTCCCAAGAATACCTCAGTAATGTCATTTCTTTCTTCATGATGCCTCCAGAATCCATCTCGAATTTTCTTTTGCCACTCCCAGCGTTCAGGCACCATTCCCTTTTAGTTAGGCTATTGCGGGAGCCTCTTTATCACTCTGCTTAGAACCCATCCTTCTCCTCCCCCTGTGAGACTTAGACACAGCTACCAGACTCATTAACGTACGATTTGGTGGTCATTTCCACGGCTTAGGAAGGGGGTAATGCCTTTGCTGTGTACCTTGTCTCTCCACGACCCAGTCCCACTTCTACAAAGCCAATACCCTGCTTGAACCATGGTGATCCCTTCACACACCTTCAGGCATATGTACATATTCTCACCTCTCTGATCTCCCTCCCACAGTTTTATACAATTCCAGGATAGCACAACATGGTGGTTAAGACCATGTGCTTAGGGGCCAGATATATCTTACCAGTTACTTGCTATGTGGTTTGGGACAACTTATTCAATCCCCCTTTTGTGCTTCTGTTCCTGTATCACTGAAAAGAGTTATTTAAAAAATACTTTCCTCATAGGAGTACGATTAAGTGGGTTAATGTGTCTGAAATGCTTAGAGCAGACCCCTGGCACGTAATAAGTGCTAACTTTTAGCTATTGCCATTGCTATTATTAATACCTAAATCTCACCCCCTACCATAGCCAGATATTTCATAGCTCGCCACAAATCCCAGGGTCCTCTGGGAACCTTTCCAGACATTTAGGTGGAAGTAATTGTTCCCTTTTCAGCCCTTCTACGGAGCTACTTATCTGACCCACATTTAGCAGGCAGATTGAGACCTACTTATTATTTTTATGGGAAATAAAACTTGAAGAAATAGTTAGCAACAGAAGATAATAAATGGTTAGTACCAATAGAAAAAGTAGCACAGTCTCTATAGATTGTACGTTTTCCGAGGGCAGGGACAGTGTTTCACGTGTGTTTGCTTCTCTTACAGTACTTTATGCTTACTTATTAACAAAAATAAGCCCCCAGTTCTTTCTATTCATTCAATGGAGGATGTGATCAGAGGACCATGAATAGACCAGCCTGTTTAAATAGACAACGTACAGTCAGATAATAGAGTGTGTTGACCGGTAGCATATGAATGTGAAGAAATAAGGAGCCATTCTTGGTTTTGAACAAAGCGTTGTCCAGATCATCTGGACAGTAGTTCTGGACATTGTGAACGTGGTGGTTTAGTGGGGTTCGTTTGGTGGCAGGCTGCCAAAGGGAATGAAACAAAAAGAGGAGGACCAGAGAGGAAATTGTTGGGTGGGAGGGTGTGAGCACCTGAGCTTGGACTGTAGGAATGAATGGAAGAAAATCTTAACTCCAAGGGCAGATTGTAAAGAAAGAATGCATAGGACTTAGGAGACGTCCTAAGGACTTCAGATGATGGGAGGACAGGGTAAAAAAGTGACTGTTCGGTCTCTTCCTGGGTTAACTTTGGATTATTCAAATTAGAGGAGGTTGTCTTTGAAGGAAAAAAGACGCCTGCTGTTACTAGACCTTGAGCTCCAGGATGGCAGAGACCACACCTGCCTTGCTCACCACTGCATCCCAGTGT
Source organism: Lepilemur ruficaudatus (assembly GCA_963574885.1). Taxonomy (NCBI): domain Eukaryota; kingdom Metazoa; phylum Chordata; class Mammalia; order Primates; family Lepilemuridae; genus Lepilemur; species Lepilemur ruficaudatus. Next base: position 90,812 of record CAUYRT010030858.1, read on the forward strand.
CTGGGTCAGTCCTTGACGCACTCACATGGTGGGAGGCTGATGATAGCATCTTGAGTGAATTAATGGCCACTTACCTGCATATCTACACAGTCAAATAAGACAAGTTGTAGTCAATTATCCCTCACCTGTTTAACGATTCTCTGGTTCTAGTTAGCTGGCATAATCAATTTTGCTAAAAAGGCCCACCTCTCACATCTTGGGAAGGATGTCCTAAATAGACAACTGATTTCATTTTAGGATAGGTGACAGAATCTACAGACCCTGAGGCCATCTCACTCCTGCATGCCTTAATGTAACTAGTAGAACATACCTGGCCGTGCAGCACCTTGGCAGAGAGGTGCTCCAGAAAGCAATTGTTTGCTCTCACCCTGCTGAGAAGTAGCAATCTCCATGTGGCTTAAGGGCTCTAGGTGCAGCCATGAACAGTGTTAGAAAAATATCACCACCATTTGCCAGCATGAGATGCCAAACTGCAAATAAGAGACATGTCAATTCAACGAAGCAGACACGTTTCGCTTGTTTTTAGTGATTTCTTGAGAGAGAACTTTATTGCTATGTGTTTGTATGCCTTTAAATAAGAAATTGCATTTTTTTTTTAAACGATGAAAACCATCTCCTTTCTTTTCCCTACAAAGGGACAAGGTTTTCCCACTTGGGTGAATATCGCCTGTGCTGCTTGCCGAAGAAAGGGAGCAGTCTCGGCAAGCATCTTATTAGTCTAAAAATAAATTATTCAGAATGCAGGTTCAGATACAGATTGCAGGGAGAGATAATAGAATTGGTTTTCCAAGCCTGATCATGCTATGAAGACATGGTGTGTGCTTTTCAGGAATCCACTTAAGTGGAATCAGCTTTGACTAATACAAACTAGAAATAATATTGCTGCCATCCAGCTAGTGTCTGTGGTACAGCATCCTCAGAATGTCTTCAAGTATTCACGGCCTCTTTAGCGTCTGTAAGTGTGCATATGTAAAACTATACATGTATTCCCCAGCAGTCTTCAGAGATGCGTGCTTCTCATTGTTCTCTTAAGGAAATTTCTTCCTGGCAGCGTGAGAGGGGCATGTCTCACTTGAGATTTGTCTCCCTCCTACGCTCCCCCCTGCATCGGTGAAATAGTTGACCACATCAGCAGCCGACTCCAGTTCGTCATGTGGTTTCTCATGTGATGCTGGGTCTGCAGCACTTTGGAGCATGAGCCTTTGTGACTCGGCACTCATGGACAGACAGTGGCGTTCAGGGACAGAAGAGATTTTGGAGGGGGCGGGGAGGCCAATAAACCGAGAAACGTCAGAAATAAAAGTCGCATGAAGTACTCTGATCTCTGTATTCCTTTTTTTTTTTTTAATTTGATTTTAACTCTTGCCTTTTTTATGGTTTGTGTCTATTTTTTTCACCCCTACAGGCGCCGAGCTGCGCTGTTTTGTATTTTTTTTCTCTTTTCTTTTCTTTCTTTCTTTTTTTTTTTTCAATTCTGAAGCCAGACCGTCTTTCCTCACAGCTCCAGGGCTGCATCACCGTGGGCACACCAAGCCTCCCTGGTTACCTGAGCTGCTCCTGCCGTCTCCCGCCTGGGCTTCACCAAGGTGCACCCGATCCCGGAATCGTGCGTCTGCGCCTTGCAGAAGAAGGACCTGCTGGCGGAGCTCCGGCCAGGGTCTCCTCGCAGCTGGGCGACGGGACTTGGAGGACAGGGTGAAGCTACAGAAGACCCAGGGTGGGACAGCTAGAGAGGACCGGGGAAGGGGAAGTTGGGAATACTGTACATCCAATGCCCACCGATGCTCGGTAGGGCAAGGGCAGCAGCCGCCCCGGCCGCGTGCCCCCACCTCGGGCTGCGCCCAGGGATTAATCTGGGGGGACAACCCATGGCGCAATGTGGTGGCATTTTTCCTCAGAGTGGAGCTGAAGATGGATAAACAAGGTATCTGATGTATCTGCCTGAGAAAGCAGAGCTGGAGAAAAGCAGAGCGAGGGAGCGCGTGGAAAGAAAGAGGAGATGCCGAATGCCGAGAGGTTGTCTGCCGCTCGCTCTGCTTTCTCATTCCAGGGAGGATGGCATAATTTATAACCCAGCACATGGATGGAGGAACTGTAAATCGTAGTGTGGATGTCCCCGGTGCTGTCAAGGAAGAAACTGATGGGCTAGGTGACTGTACCAGTGTCCCCAGAGAAAATAGCAGCCTTGCAGCATGGATTTAAATGCATGTGCATGCATGTAGAGACATGAAAAAAGATTTCTGACCATTTTACACAGGAAGTCTGTCACTTTGCTGGATCGGGCTTGATTGCAGCTTGTGTTTTCAGCTCCAGCTCAACACCCATTTCCTGACTAGCGAGAAAGTATGGCCAAAGCAGCTGTATGCAGAATTTTCTTTTTAATGTGAAAGCAAGCCCCTTCCGTTTTAACTCCTTGAAGTTCTGAGTGCTCTGTGCTTTGCTGGGACTGATTGTGGGGTTTTGTTTTCTTCTTCTTCTACAGATCCCTGTAAACACAGCTGTATTCAGTACGGGCAAAAAAATTCTATCCTGTAAATAGAAATCTGATCAATTTAATCAAAATAAATGTATCCCAGATGACTTTGAGACCAGCTGGCTACCACAGGCTTCAGATGCTAAATGCTCAGTGGAGATGAATACAGTGTTATATTTACATGTTTTAGAATGCCGGGATCAGCCTGTAATTAAGAAAAGAAAGCCTTTCCTAAGGAAGAGAGGTGGTCCGACTGGCTCACGGCTAGATGGTTAGGTACAGGTGCGAATGCCGTTCACGTGATCTGGGACTTGGCAGTGTTTCATTTCAAAGGGCGTGTGCCATGAGGCAGAGTAGGGCTGTTGTCAATATGGAGAAAGCTCGCATCTCACTTGCTGTTCCGGAGAGGCGAGTGCCCTCCGAATAGCCTCTGGGGAGGATGGGGACGGGCACTTGAGCTCTGTTGTAGATTCAGATGAGTGAGCTCTGGTGCTCCAAGCCCGGCTTGGTGGAGTCAGCTCAACCCTGGGGGTGAGGAGCTTTCCCAGTTGTCATGGGGAGCTCTTCTGGGACGCCTGTCTGGCCCTTCCACTGTTTGTTACTAATTCTACAAAGGCAGCTCTGTGTGTTGGATTATGTTTGGCCAGCTGTTGATGCATTCCTGCGGGTGGGGCTGGCGGAGGATCTTATTACTGTACTTTCAAACTGTAGATCCGTGTGCAGGGAGAGGAGTGGGGGAAAGGAAACGAAGCAAGTTAAAGAGTCTGATCCTTCTTACCCCTTTCTCCAGATAGTCCTAGAGTGAATCCAGAAAGGCTTTAAAGTGGAAAAAAGGGAAAAGGGAGGAAGGAACGGGGGCGGGGGAGTGTGAGGGCAAGAGAAGGAAAACTGAGCAAGCGCATAAGAGAAAAACAGACTTAGAACTTCAAAGCTGCATAGACAGGCAGAATGTCAGCAGCTTGCAATTAGCGGTTCATGGTTGCGTCAGTGACTGTACCTATCCAAGAATAACTCTGTGATGTGTGCCACAAAGTGAAGAAGATAGTCATAACTAAGTTATCAAACCCAGTTCAAACAAGGGCAAATGGATTAGAAATTTTTCTATGTTTGTAAATCAAATACTGATAGATTACGTGTATAAGACTTGCTGAATTCTGCATAATTGAAGGCTGAATTATCAGTTTGTTGGGGGGAGGATGTGTTCATTAAAGGAAACTGTGAACCCTTAAAAATGTAGATTAATCATGTGGGAAAATACCAATGCAAGCTCCCTCAATACAAGATATTTTCCCAAATAGCAAAAGACTGCACTTCCAGTCTCCTATCTCTGTGTCCACACATAATTATTGTTTGTTTTTGTGCATTTCCATGGAGAGAAGTCACAAGTTACATTCAAGTAAATATGGTTGATTAAATTCTAAAGTTCTCCGTTTAGAATTCAGAAACAGCTATGGGGTTCTGACTTGTGTTGATAGCCCGAGCTTTTGTCATCCGGAATTCAAACAGCAGTTTGTTACTAATCCCGCGGGAAGTCGGGGTCCCACAGTTGTTGAGATTTGAAGGCCACGTTCACTTCCCTCCCTTGTCTCTTGTGCGTGGAGGTTTTGGTGCTACTACAGCCTGCACAAAGAGACAGTGGGAGGAGCTGATTGGTCGGGAGGCTTAGAATGTTTACTCTTATTTGTTTTCAGTGCTCCTCCACGGCATTCATTTTGTATTTGTATTTGTGTTCACGCTGCACAATTACTCCTGACCCACTTTGTTTCTCTGCCCGAAGAGAAGTCAATTTTAGTTCAGCTCTGTGCATTTGGCTTCCCGGGTAATATGCGCATATGTATTGTGTTACCCGTGTATGCATTTTCCTTTTTTTTAAATGTGGATTAGGGAAAATTGTAGGCAGGGAAAGCTGTGTATATTAAATCAATAGCTTTTTGAATCACATGTAATATAATTTAAATATACTCACTTTGAGGTTGCCAAAACTGACATTGTCTGAGCCCGTTTAATTTACATCTTCGATTTAGTCAAGAAGCGGAACCTGCCAGATCGGAATAGTGTATTCTGTGCACCCAACAGGGTGGAAGACATTATTTTGTTTGTGTTAGTTCAAACAGCTGGTCATTAATGCAGTCCCCATTTCCAGAGCGAAGTGCTGGTGGACATGAATGCCTGCCTGATTAATGCTGCCCCTCCGAGGGTCCTTCACCCAGCAGTCATGCTCGCAGCAGAATAATGTAGCATGATGTGATTGCACTCTAACAGGATAGTATGTCATTGTGTCACCAAGCAATTGAGGTTATTATGGGGCAGGGCAGACAGACGGGACAGTGGGGTTACTAGACCGTAGCATTTTTAGAAATACAGGCCTGACCTACTTAGAGTTATTCTCTCTGGCTGGCAGCTGCATGGTACATAAAGTCTCCTGATAGGCTAAGGCTGTTGCTAGGGGGAATTAGCATGAATTTTTCCACACACAGATTCAGTGACTGAATGATAAAAGCTGACTGGAATTAAAGAGATTTGGTTTAGTATTATACAGATTTATCTGCCTCCTTTTCTTTCTCAAGTGCAGAGAAAGAGTGCAAAATACAGATTTTGTTTCCATTTGTTCTTTGACCTTCTTGTTCTCTCCCCTCCAGCCCCCCAAGAAGCACGAGACGAGGAGAGCAGGACAGTTATGAAATTTTGGTTAATCTATTACTGCTGGGGTCATCGAAATGATGTTGCAAATCGCAAGATATTTAAGCTTAAAGGCTGCTGGGAATGACTAACAGAAGGTTAGATTATTTTTCCTCTTCTGTGCACTAAGCTGTTTTGAAGTTGGGCATGCATCTTTCATGCACTGTATATTTAAACTCTCTTTCCCTTTTGGGCTTGAACAAAACATTTATATAAATTCTTTTCTATCCAAACAGATTGAAGCTTGCAATCTCTGGCTTGTTTAAAATAAGATAGTCAGGATTCCACATTTAGACAGGAAAAAAATATATACCATTTTTGTTATTACAAAATATTATTTTCTGGGCTATTTTGGGCTTGGCTCCCTTTAAAAACCAGCCTGATGTTTATGCTGAGGGGCTGAAACTTAACTGCTCCCACCATACACCTTTGCTTCACAATGTACAGAAAGACAAAGGTTTTTCTCCAGAAGAAAGTCTGCCTGCAGAGTGTATCTGGAGATTGTTTTTCCTTGTTGCTGACATATGCACTGCATGTAGAAAGCTCACATAATTTTACAAGATGACCCATTTTTTTTTCTTCTACTGTATCTCCAAGTGCCTGTGGCTTTTAATAGATCTTTTCTAGGGGAGGAGTTTTAATAGACCTTTTTAAGGTAATCTGAAGATCCATCAGGAGAAAAATTAAAGCAACCTACATTCAAGAATACTTTGAGTTTTTAATTATATACTATCTGTGCTTAAACTGCAGTTTTTTTCTGTTACCTTTTACTGCTGAAAGTAGTTATTATCCTGCCTTTTGGATTTGAAATTAATTTTTATAAGAACATGCTGCAGTATCATAAGTAAACAAGAAGCCTGGTTACATAAAGAAGAATCATGTAGATTCTTATAAACTTGTAACATTAGATTTCTTGGCCACATGAAAAAAGGCAAGAGAAAATTAGGTGTGGATTTTTTTTCATTTGGGTTTATAAAAATATTCAGAGCTATTTAGACACATATGTTTTCAAACAATTATTTGTACTTACACCAAAGATTATAGTCAAAACAAAACAAAAAAAATCCTCTAATGGTGTCAGAGCCAAGAAATCCATCAATCATCTTTTTTTTAATCCAGCAGTGTTTATATTTCAGCATATAAATATAGCTTATCAAGCTAAAATAGGGTATATTTTATGATTATTATAATTGATAGATCATACCCTCACTAGCTTTGAGAGTCCCCACAATAACATTTATTGTAAAGGTTTCCAACCATACTAGCAATCTTTCTTAATTGAATAAAATGTCAACTTATATTTGTTGAATAAAAGATTACCTTGGTGTGCTGCTCCTTCCAAAATAAAGCCATTTCTTTATTATTTTAATAAGTGAACATTTGACTTTTCTTCTACAGTACTTACTTTGCTTAGGTCAATTTACAATCATTTCAATATTTAAATAAAAATAGAGAAATAAAATGTCACTTTAAAACCACTTAAGTAAGGAAAAATATCAGCATACTTTTATTAACATTCTTTAATGGATAGATGCCTAATATATATGCAAAGTACAGCCTGTATCCAGGTACCCGGTCAAATCAAATGTTTATTGTTTGATTAAAAATAAGTTGATCACTTTGAAATTGTTTAGCATAAGTCTTATTTGGTTGTTTAGGTTGTTAAGAATTTTTTAATTTTGGCTTTCATCCATTACCAGAGAAGTAAGTGTTCAATGGGTCAAAAAAAAAAAAACAAAAGAAACACATTTTTAAATGTCATTTCTGCTGATTTACCTATAGTTAAGCTTAACTCCTAGATATTCACTTAGACAATGTCTGTAGTATTAATTTCATCCACTGCCATTCATCAAAAAGCCAAAGGAGCAATCATACTTACTCATTGCATCAATCATTCATTTATTAGGTAAGTATTTACTTTCTGCTCACACATGAGCTGGCTTCTCCAGTTATAAGTTTACAACATAGATCAGTGAGATTTTGGCTTTGTGGGGTAAACAAAAAAGGGAATATAACACTTGGTGGGCCACCAAACATGGGTAGATCTTGGGTTAAATAGTTTTCCTGACTGTGTTCTGTCCGATTCCTGATAATTACCTAATCCTTGTAACTTGGGGGAACAGCTGTGATCTTACTACTAGATGCTTGGAGATGATCACCTCTCCTGAGCTCACAAACAAGGCACACCTCCCAAACCCTCTCAACGCTCTTATAATATTAAAGATTTAACATTAAGTTATCATGTGCCTTTTGTGAAGTCATGAAAGCACATTGTAACTCAGAGATTTTTGACATCATCATTTAAGCAGTTTTAATAGTATTTCAAATACAGCACCTTAAGTGCCCAGGCTACATCCTGAGACCTTGTCTGACTCCCTCAGCCTGACACTTTCCAGGGTCCCTTTTCACCATGCTCCTACCGTACTGGAGCAGTCATCAAAAGGTGCTCTGCTAGGTTGTTTCTCCACCAGTCTCTGACTCCTTCTTCATTTGTATGCCAGGTGCATAGAAAGTTGCTTCATAGACATTAGTTGATTAATGAATGAATAAATGAGTGAATTGATGGATATCCAGAAGACAAATTTTAGAGAAGAATAATGAAGTCTTCTATCTGTGGATTTATCAATGGTATAGGGCAGGGAATGCTAAATGTTTTTTGTAAAGGGCCAGATAATAAATACTTTAGGCTTGGAGGGCCACATGGTCTGTAGCAACTACACAACCTAGCTGGTGTAGCTAGAGAGCAGTCATAGGCAATACGCAAATGAATGCATGTGGTTGTGTTCCCACAAAACTTTGCTTGCAAAAACAGGCAATTATGCTGGGTTTGCTTGCAGGCTATAGACCCCAAGTATAACCATTACTTAAGATATTTCATTTACCGAAATGATACATATACTGAAGATCAATGTATTAAAAAAGGAGAAAGATTTCAAACAATTCAATAAAAAGACAAGGGGGCAGGCTGGGTGTGGTGGCTCATGCCTATGATCTCAGCACTTTGGGAAGCCGAAGCAAGAGGATCACTTGAGGCCAGAAATTTGAGACCAGCTTGGACAACACAGTGAGACCCTGTCTACAGAAAATTAAAAAATTAGCCAGGCATGGTGTCACATGCTTGTAGTCCTACCTACTCTGGAGGCTAAGGTGGGAGGATCACTTCAGCCCAGGAGTTCAAGGCTGCGGTGAGCTATGAAAGTGCCACTGCACTCCAGCCTGGGTGACAGAAAGAAACCCTGTCTCAAAAAATAAATACATAAAAAATAAAGACAAAGGGGCAGTTAAACATTATTTATTTGTGATGAGAACTGAACTGTTTGCTAATCAACTAAATTTAATTTCATCAGTGACATGGACCAGTTTGTTTTAAAACTTAAAGAAGAAAGTAAGGATTGTTACTATTTCTTAAAATATTATAGTATCTGAATAATGTTCATAACATAATCTTTCAAAATTATCCTTTTAGTGTTGGTTGCCTAGGGGAAAAGAGGAAGCCCAGCCTGTTTGTTGGAAGGACGACACAAAATTTAAAATGTGCAAAAGGGTAACTCTGGAAGCTGGGGCACTGAATCACGTTACCGTTTGCATATTCTTCCCCCTCCCCTGAGTCTTGCCTAATGGCCCAGAGCTAGAGTGCTGTGGTGTCGTCACAGCTCACTGCAACCTCAAACTCCTGGGCTCAAGCCATCCTCCTGCCTCAGCCTTCAAGACAACAGGTATGCTCCACCACACCTGACTAACTTTTTTATTTTTTGTAGACATGGGGTCTCTCGCTCAGGGCTCAGCCTGGTCTCAAACTCCTGACCTCTAGCAATCCTCCTGCCTCAGCCTCCCAGAGTGCTAGGATTACAGGCAGGAGCCCCTGCATGCTCTTTTAATCAATGCAAATACAGTGTTATTTCAACAACCTACGTCAGATCTCTCCTTCATCTCATCCCCCCGGGTTCCTCCTCTGTTAGCTAATAATTAAGCTGCAGAATTAGAGGCTCTACACGATCCTGTTTCTTTTTCCACTGAGTCCCTTCCTTGCCTTTCCCCTTTGTTGAAGGGCAGCCGATGTTGGCTTTATACATTGGTGGACGGTGTGGGAGGCAGTAAGCCAGGACAGACGTTGGTCTGGGGTTTAGACAACCCTCTGCAATTCTCACTCCCGCACCTACCAGCTGTGGGACTTGGGACGATTTAATGAACTTCCTTCCCTAAGTTTGAATGTCCTCATTCATAAACTAAGGATAATGATAATACTTACCTCTCAGAGGTTTTGTGAGGGCGAGATGAGCTCTCCTAGCACGAACGGTTCAGTGAAATTGGACTGCTGATGCTACAGCCCCTACTCCAGCTCCTGCTTTTGTGACAGGGAGTTGCTCTGCAAGTGTGCGATCTGGCAGTAGGCTTTGAGATCCTGGTGACATCCTCATGGGTAACTCTCCTTAATGGCAGGAGTCACCTAGGGGAGTTAGATGTCAGGAGTCCTGAAGCTAAGAGCAGAGCAGGTACAGGTACCCAGAATAAGTCCAGAGGTATCCAACATATTTCAAGGAATTGTGTACTCACTGTTTCACCTCTATTTTTTTTTAATTGGCTTGTGTGTGTTTTAGCATATTCTCTTCCAGGATTGTCTTAGAGACACAGTTTGTTTTTTCGTCTGTTTGGAGTAAGAACAAAGACACATGGAAAAAAAAGGACTGCTCTTCTACCCTAAGGCTATGATTTCCTTATTTGAAAATTATGCTCAAGGCTTATCTTCTCTAGAAAACTTATCCTGATTAAATGGCTTGGGTGCAAAACACAACTCCACAAACATTCTCTGGCCTTAAGCTGATTTTGTGTCCAATGAATTTTTTAAACAACGTTTGTTCATCATCGCATGACCAACTTCTCTGTCCCTTCCAGGCCTCTCTTCAGTAATCATGTTCCCTCTGAAGCCCTTTTGGTCCCCTATGTGGCCAAGGTGGTCCTCTTGTGTGGGCACCCCTGAGCTCCCCAAGCAAAGCACTTAGTAAACTGTTATGTTTGCTTTTTACCTCCCCGATCGCCTGCATTAGACTGTAAGTACCACAAGGGCTTCCTTTAATATGATATTCCCAGCAACTAGTAGAGCCATAAGCACATTCTAAGTGCTCAGTAAATATCTGTAAGACAAATGCCTGTCAGAGGCTTGTCCATTCTGTATATTCTACTAATTCATATTAAATCAGTCACTTGGAATTTTGCTGAACTATTAATATTAAGTACAAATTAAGGGCGAGATTCATGAGTTAATCTATCCCGGTAGTTGTAGAACATCACTTAAAAATAAAGGATCCTATCAACACGGTTATGGAATTAGTAAATGAGAAAATTATAGACATAACTGTGACTTCCTCTGAGATTGGATCCAACTGGTTACACATTTTTATTTAGACAGAGTACAGCATAGAGACGAAGATGAGAACCCAGATTTTTTTAAAGTAGCAAAAATAGGAATTATTCTAAAGCAAGAATGATCATTCTTCTTTTGTGGGGATTTCATAAAACATGTATCTTATTCTGTGAGTGAGACATGTTCTTAGTTCTGACAAACCATTGAGAAGCTTATTAAATGAAAAGTGTTCAGGAGACATCAATTGAATTTAATATTTGATATTTTAGCTTGTCTTTATATTTTTTTCTTAATAAAAAAATCCTTTAGTTCTCTAACAGAGAAATGTTAGAAAAATGTTACTTTGATGCTTTTAAGGACCTTTTCCTAACCCACAAGCCTAAAGTGTATAAATAACAGAGAGGTGTAGAGGCAGGAGGGGTGGGGTTGTAATTGAATGTATCTGGTCTCCCTGGGGTTTTTTCCTTGTGGCTGCTGGTGGCTACAAATGGCCGTGTACCCCAGGGGGAGTGAATGCAACAGCATGGGAGTGAGAGCCTTTTTGTGTTCTCTGCCAATTATTAGGTGTGATTGAATATTTTGAAAGAAGCCAGTACATAAAAATTGTCATTTGGCTAGTGCCTTATAGAAGTGATTCTTTTCCCCCTCTGTTTTCCTTTCAAATGTGTTTGATATTTTGACTTTAGACTCTGCCTACCCCTCTTGTTATCAGAGGTAGACATCAATCTTACAAAAGACACTCCATAGATACTGGGTGGATAACATTGGGTTTACAATATTCTTTCCTTCTGTAGCTACTATGGTTTTATACGTTTTTCCTTCCTCTGTTACAGGGAAGCCTTTACTTCATCTTTTTTCTAGGACCATAGTAATCAAAGTTCATACCACAAAAGCTCTGTGGTTGAGGTTTCTAGCTGTAAGAATTAGGAATGCCAGTATTTTTTTCTAAACATGACCCTTGATGCTTTTAATTCTACTGTATTTTCAGAATAAGAAGCATAACAGAATTTGTAATTTTTACGATTTTAAGGAAATCTTTTACACTTCCTTATTGGGAAAATTTTCTATAGAATTTTACATTTCACACCTCCAACAGAAAACACAGTAGTAGCAGGAGTGATGTTTGGCAGAATCTCAGGACTCTTAATTAAAGAATTATGGAAGCCCCAGGGAATTTTAGGCAACACATATAAACATAAAAAGAGAGAGTCCTAGGGCAAAATATTAATCACTTAGTGCCCATTGAAATGAGGGCCAGCAAATGGAGTTTGACATCGCATTGCATCCCTCCTTTTGACCAGTTTCCCATGTTGCTAATTGCTAGAAATCAGGGGTAAGGGACTTGGTTTCATTCTAGAGTCTTATTTAGAGTTTTGAGGAACTACTTTAGCATATTGAACCCAACTGTATTTTAAGGAATTTGTATTTCCTGAACTCTCTTTAGAACCAATGTACTGATCATCTTTGCCTTCTTAATCACAGTTACATGAAGGTAGAGAGGTAACCATGGGTTAAAGATTACATTTTTGAGAGCAGCTTTTTTGGGGAATCAATTTTTAATATTGGAAGGATGACATGGCTGTATCATATACTGAATCCTTAAAGGAACATTAATTTTCTTCAGATCTATTCATCAGACTGTAAGACCCATGGAGACAAGTATCATGTCAATTTGGCTCACCGTTATACAATGCCTGGCCAAGAGAAGGTACTATAAACACATCTATTGAATGAAGTGAAAGCAGGTAGCAGTGATGTTAAGATATTTTAAACCAAAAATTTCAACAGGAACCACTAGCTTTCTGTCCAAAATGTTTTAAAAAATGTCTATCCATGAAATATAGTTATGTCATCAATTTCTCACTTTTATTTATATGAAATGAAATTTTCTGAAGAAAAGCATAATTTCAACCATGCTATTGCTTTGTATGATGCTTACTCGTATAGGATGCTTGCTCAAAGAGAATTATTATAGTAGTGATTGCTTGAGATTTAACTTTTTTTCTTTACAAAAACATTCAATATTATTTTCTCAATTCTCAGAAGTATCCATAGAGAGAACAGGTAGCACCATTTTCCCCCTTCTAAGTAGAAGACTAACTTAGAAAGGTTATTGTTATATAATCATTTGTCTAGCAGGAATTAGAATAAGTATCTTAGAACTGGAAGGGACCTTAGAAATAATCTAATCCTCCCGCTGCCAGTCATTTTGCAGATAAGGAGATTGGGTCATGGAGAGGTTAAGAGATTTGCTCAAGGTCGCACAGTTAGTTTTTACCAGAGCTAGAACCAGAGCTCATTTTTTTTTTTTCATGATTCCAATGTTGTGTATGTTCTGCAACCCTGCTATACCTTAGGTCTCATTTCTCTAGTTCAGAATTGTCTATAATTCTTATATTTTAGATGCTATTTAAGCCTGTTCGTTACCTAAAATGTACTATTAAGAGCTCACATGGGGAAATCCTGATGTGATACTGTGCTATAGAAATACACATACAGGAGGTTCAGGTGTGGTAAAATTCTACATATTGTAACAGAAGGTGCTGCAAACCTAGAAATGTGGATTACCAACCCGGCTTTGCAGCTAACTAGCTGTTTGAGCTTAGGTGAATCATTTTTCTCTCTAGAAGCAGTTTTGTACAGTGAGAGACTAGCACATTGATAATTGCTTAAGGTTGCTTCTACTTCAGTTCCTCTGACAGTCTATCAACGCCTCAAAAAAGTGAGTCTGTATTTTTGAAGCTGTGACTGAAGTATCTCTTCACTCAATCATAGTCTATGAACTCTGTCATGAATTAAAGGGAGTCTGTTTCCAGTTGGTCTAAAGATATGACAGTTGAAGTTGTATCATAAGAAACTATTGCCCTAATGTTTTTTCCCAAATTCAAGGAAAAAGGAAGAGTCCTGGGTCTGAAAATCTACTGGATTTGTGCCCATTTTTTAACCTCTGGAACGTAATAGTGGATATGGTTAACTTGAACCTGTGTTTGTAGTTGGGCAACGTTAGATGAAAACAGAAAAATAAATATATAGCAAAAGTATAAACAGAAGTACTGGACAGTGTCCTGTCCAATGTGGTGGCCACTAGCCCATAGTGCTATGGAGTATTTGCAATGTGGCTAGTACAAACTGAGATGTACTGTAAGGATAAGGTACAATCTCGATTTTGATAACTTAACATGATAGAAGGAATATAAAATATGTATTCCATTAATTTGAATACTAATTGCATGCTAAAATGATAAGATTTTGGATATATTAGATTAAAATATATTTTTAGAACTATTTTTCTCTTTTATTCTACTTTGTAAAAATGTGGCTTCTAGACAATTTAATGTACTTATTAAATATGTTTTATTTTAGGGCTGGGCATGGTGGCTCATCCCTGTGCTCCTAGCCCTCTGGGAGGCTGAGGCGGGAGGATTGCTTGAGGCCAGGAGATCGAGACCAGCTTGAGCAAGAGCAGGAGCCCCTCTCTACTAAAAAAATAGAAAAACAAAACCAAAAGCAAAACATAATAAATATGTTTTATTATATATGTTATTAGCAAAAATATTATGCATTTTTCTCACATTATAGTTGTATTGGACAGTACTCATCTATACCATTGCTTGCCTACTTTTTATGTGGACAATAACTCTCTTTGTCTCAAAAGCCTAGTGGATGGGGAACACTGAGAATGTGCTGGAAAGTGTGGGAAGGATAGATGACTGTGAGATCGTTGAGAGCTCCCATGGTTGGGGTGGGGACTTCCTTCTGCAAGCTGCTGGCTATGCGCCCATATTCATACTTCAATGTTAATGAGCTAACTTACAATGGCCACAGGGAACCCATAGATGGATGTAATCAGCTCCCAATTCACAGTCGATCAACTGATAGAAATCAATTTCCCAGGTCCCTCTAATCTCTACAGTGCCAGATGTCTTGTCTTTTAAAGGCTTTTTCCTTTTATGATGCAGTTCACTGGTTTCGAGTAGATTCAGTCTGAAGTTCTTACAATGCCAGAAGACACAGTTACCCACAGGATTCAGAGTAATAGGGAAATCACAGAATTTAGAGTAGAACAGAAGGAATAGATACCCTAAAGGACCATAAAGGGGTTATTATAACTTGGGCAGTAATAACAAAATACTTGAGCAATAACAATTGTAAGCTTGTGGGATAACCACCACTATCATGAACAAGCTGTAGGGCTCTTTGAAAATGGTATTGAATTTAAGTTTTGAAAAAGAATGAACAGAACACTGAACTGATTATACTCGTGTTGTTTAGTGTTTCTTACTATTGCTTTACGTTAAGGAAGTATGACTGCTTATTGAACATGGTAGTATTAATACTTAGACTTGGGCTTCTTTTCTATATGACTAAAACCTTGCTACAGTCTTAGAGTTGAAATGAGCATTTTTAGTAATGAGGGAACAGAGGCTCAGACATGGTAAGTGATTTGGTGGTGCCAGATCTTGGGCCCACATTTCTTGATTTTAAGTCAAATACTGGATCCATATTACCATGGAAACATATTTCTTAACAGCAATTGTTATTTTTTAAAAAAAGAAACTACATCACTAAAGCACAGAATCTTCCAGCTTCCTAAATCTTCTTGATGGTTTGTTTCTTAAGTCACAGAACAAAATGCAGCAAGACCTATCCAGAACCTCCAACCCTCTATGTAAGCTATTTGTTTATAAACAAAGAAGTATGGAAATAAGTAATCTTTGAAGGCAGAGTATTGAGAATGACATACTATTTGAAAACACTAAGGGAACGTTTTGTTTGCTGACTAGAAGAAAGGAACACTATTGCTGACCAACTAATAGTGACTCTCAAGGTCAGGAGGCTGAAACTAAAACAAGCCTTGAAGAAAAAGGAAAGGATTTGCTTTATGTAATGACTAAATAGGGTCCTACGGACTGATACCCCTGCCAGAAAATGACTATAAATTCTGGATATAATACAAAAAGCAGCCACTTGACAGTACTAAAGAGGAAGCACAAGTAGGCAGAATCTAAAGAAGGAGTCTCTTCTTGGAGGAGGAGAATTGGATGGAGTTATGGCCTGTTGTCAAGACTTTTAGTCTTTGGACATGGCATGCAGGGGAAGAGGGTGATAGTAAAGGAATCTGCAGTCCTTCTGGCCTGGAAACCAGAAAACAGAATCTGCAGAAACCTCAGCCACTAGAGAGAAGGGGAAATCCCAGAAGAAAAAGAGCAATGAGTGAGATTCCCACATTCTGTCTCCCGTATATATGGCTTACTCCTGATTCACACATACATGGAACACATTCAAGCCTCTCAGTTAAAGATAAAATAGCTGAATTGGGACCAGAGCTATCATCCAAGAACCAGAATTTGAAGTTCTGAGGTGAGACAAGATAATTTGGTGCTAAAATAAAAGGAACAACACTCCTAAGAGAAAACTAACAGAATCCAGAGTCTCCACATCTCTATATTCATAATGTTTAGGATACAATCCAAAATTACATGACACACAAATAATGAGGCCCAGGGCATATATGCTCATGAGGAAAGAATATTCGCTGATATAAACACCAAGACAGCTCGGGTGTTGGAAGTAAACATGATATTTAAAACAGCTATCATGACCCTACACTAGTTAATAAGTATTAATATAATATGCTCATAGTGAATGAAGAGATAGAAATCTGTGTGGGAAAATAGAAAAGGTAAACAACCAATGGAAATTCTAGAACTGAAAAATGCAATATCTAAAAAATCATGTGATAGAGTAATAGGCAAATAGAGTTGATGAAATAAAGAATAAGTGAACTTTAATCTACAGTAATTATTCCATGCAATGAACAGAGGGGAAAAACAGATTGAAATAAAAATGAACAGAACTTCAGAGATTCATTAGAAAATATTAAATGGCTTGTAATCATAATCTCCTATTATGTAGCTGTTCTCATTACTGGGCAAATTAGTTTTGACTAAATTCAGTTATAAAATTAAGACAGTTTTGGGATAAGAATATTCAATAAATAATTTTAATTGAATAGCTAACATAAATAGTTCAGAAACAATATTTAACTGTACATTTAAAAATACATATGCATTTTAATTGACACATCATAATTGTACATATTTATGAGGTACAGTGTGATATTTTGACACAATGTGTAATTGTCAATGTGTAATGACCAAATCAGAGTCATTAGCATATCCATCACCTCAAATTTTTATCATTTCTTTGTGTTAGTAACATTCAAAATTTTTTCTTCTAACTATGTGAAAAGCTACAATAAATTACTGTTTACTATAGTTACCCTGCAGTGCTATTATTGCAAATTATTACTCCTATATAACTGTAATTTTGTATCCATTAACCAACCTCTCCCTTTCTCCCCTCCCCCTTCCCCTTCCCAGCCTCTAATAAACACAATTCTACTGGCTACTTCTATGAGATCAACATTTTGAAACTTCCACATAACCAGATAACATGTGGTATTTATCTTTCTGTGCCTGATTTATTTCACTTGACATAATGTCCTCCAGGGTTATCCCTGTTGCTGTGAATTACAGGATTTTATTTTTTTATGGCTGAATAGTATTCCATCGTGCATATATACCACATTTTCTTCATCCATCCATCTGCTGATGGATGCTTAGTTTGAGTCCATATATTGGCTATTGTGAACAGTGCTGTAATGAATATAGAGGTGCTAATATCCCTTCAACGTATTGATTTCTTTTCCTGTGGTTATATGCAGTAGTGGGATTGCTGGACCATCTGATTCTAAAAGTTATTTTTTAGCTTTTTGTGGATGCTGTTTTCCACAATGGCTGTACTGATTTACATTGTCACCAGTAGTGCATAAGAGTGTCCTTTTCTCCATATTCTTGCCAGTATTTGTTATTTTTTTTGTCTTTTTGATAATAGCTACTTTATAACTGGGATGAGATAATAGCTCACTGTGGTTTCAATTTGCATTTTCCTGATGATTAGTGATGTTGAGCAATTTTTTCATCCACTTTTTGGCTACTTGGATGTCTTGTTTTGAGAAATGTCTATTCAGATCCTTTACCCATTTTTAAAATTGGATTATTTTAAAATATTTATTATTTTTAAAATTGGATTATTATTATTATTATTTGCTATTGACTTATTTGAGTTCTTTGTATATTCTGGATATTAACTCCTTGCCAGATATAGAGTTTGCCAATATTTTCTTCCATTCTGTATGTTGTCTTTTAATTCTGTTTTTTGTTTCCCTTGCTGTGTAAAACCTTTTTAGTTTGGTGTAATCCCTTTCATTTATTCTTTGCTTTTGGTGCCTGTGCTTTTGATATCTTAGCCATTAAACATTTGCCAAGACCGTGTCCAGAAGTATCTCCCCTATGTTTTCTTCAATAGTTTCATAGTTTTGGGTCTTACATTTAAATGTTTAATCCATTTTGAGTTGATTTTTGTATAGGGTGAATGGTGGGGGTCTAGTTTCATTCTTCTGCAAATGGGTATCCAATTTTCCCAGAACTATTTATTGAAGACGTTGTCCTTTCCCCAATGAATGCTCTTGGCATCTTTGTCAAAAATGAGTTGGATGTAGATATATGGATTAATTTCTGGGTTCTCTATTCTGTTTCATTGGTCTATGTGTATGTTTTTATGTCCGTAGCATACTGTTTTGGTTACTATAGCTTTGTAGTATATTTTGAAGTCAGGTAGCGTGATGCCTACAGCTTTGTTCTTTTGCCCAAGATGGCTTTGGCTATCAGGGGTTTTTCATGGCTTTGTTGCCCTGGGTAGAATGCAGTGGCGTCATCACAGCTCACCACAGCCTCAAACTCCTGGGCTCAAGCAATCCTCCTGCCTCAGCCTCCCGAGTAGCTGGGACTACAGATGTGCACCAACATGCCTGGCTAATTTTTTCTATTTTTGGTAGAGATAGGATCTTGCTCTTGCTTAGGCTGAACTCCTGACCTCAAGCAATTTTCCCACCTTGGCCTCCCAGAGTGCTAGGATTACAGACATGAGCCACCTCACCCAGCCAATTTAAAAAATTTTTTTTGTGGCTATTGTAAATGGAATTGTTTCTTGATTTCTTTTTCAGCTAGTTCATTATTGGTGTATAAAAACATTCTTGACTTTTGTATCATACAACTTTAGTGAATTTGTTTATCAGTTCTAAGAATTTTTTGGTGGATTTTTTTAGGTTTTTCTGCATATAAAAATGTCATCTGCAAACAGGAATAATTTGACCTCCTCCTTTCCAATTTGGATGCCTTTTATTTCTTTCTCTTGCCTAAATTTCTCTAACTAGAACTTCTAGTACTATACTGAATAAGAGTGATGAAAGTGGGCATCCTTATCTTGTTTCAGTTCTTAGAAACCTTTCAACTTTTCACTGATCAGTAGGAGGTTGCCTATGGATTTGTATATTGCCTTTATTGTGTTTAGGTATGCTCCTACTATGCCTAATTTGTTGAGAGTTTTTATCATGAAGGGATGCTGAATTTTATCAAATGCTTTTCCTGCATCAGTTGAGATGATCATATGTTTCTTGTCTTTCCTTCGGTTGATGTGATGTATCAGGTTTATTGAATTACATATGTTGAATCATTCTTGCATTCCTGGGATAAATCTCACTTGATCATGGTATAGAATCTTTTTCATGTGCTGTTGAATTCAGTTTGCTAGTATTTTGTTGAGAATTTCTGAATCTATGTTAAGAATATTGGTCTGTAGTTTTCTTTTTTTTGTCTGTCCCTGTCTGGCTTAACTATCAGGGTAATGCCCTTGTCTTGTAGAATGAGTTTGGAAGCATTCCCTGTCATCAATTTTTTTTGAATAATTTGAAAAGAACTGGTGTTAGTTCCTTAAAAGTTTGGTAGAATTCAGCACTGAAGCCGTCTGGTCCGAGGCTCTTCTTTGTTGTGAGACTTTTTAGTACTAATTCAATCTCATTACTCATTATTTGTCTGCTCAAGTTTTCTATTTCTTCCTGGTTCAATTTTGGCAGACTTTACATATCTGGGAATTTATGTCTTTCCTGTAGGTTTTTCAATTTGTTGGTGTATAGTTGTTCATAACAGTCTCAAATGATCCTTTGTATTTCTGTGGTATCAGTTCTAATGTTTTCTTTTTTGTTTCTGATTTTATTTATTTGTGTCTCCCCCTTTTTTTTTCTTAATCTAGCTAATGGTGTGGTGTTGACTTTGTTTATCTTTAAAAAAAATCCCAACTTTTCATTTTGTTGATCTTTTGTATTTTTGTTTTGGTCTCCATTTCACTTATTTCTGCTTTGATCTTTATTATTTTTTTCTTCTACTAATTTTGAGTTTTGTTTTTGCTTTTCTATTATAGTTCCTTGAAGTGCATTGTTAGTTTGTTTATATAAATTTTTTCTACTTTTGTGATGTAGGCTTTTCTTTGTTGCTATAAATTTCCCTCTTAGTACTTCTTTTGTTGTATCCCGTAAGTTTTGGTATGTTATGTTTCTATTTTTATTTGTTTTAAGAAATTTAAAAAATTTTTTTTAATGTGTTCCTTGACCTATTGGTCATTCAGGAGCATATTGTTTAATTTTCATGTATTTGTACAATTTCCAAAGTTTCTCTTGGTGTTGATTTCTAGTTTTATTCCATTGTGGTCAGGAAAGATATTTGATATGATTTGGATTTTTAAAAATTTGTTGAGACTTGTTTTGTGACCTAGCCTGCAGTCTACCCTGGAGAATGTTACATGTGCTGATGAGAAGAATGTGTATTTTGCCTCTGTTGGATGAAGTGTTCTGTAAACATCTTTTAGGTTCATTTGGTATATAGTGCAATATAAATTGGATGTTTCTTTGTCTTTTCTGTCTAGATGATGTGTCCAATGCTAAGAGTGAGGTGTCAAAGTCCTCAACTATTAATGTATTTGGCTCTATCTCTCCTTTTAGATCTATTAATATTTGTTGCATGTATCTGGCTGCTCAGGTTTTGGGTGCATATATATTTAGAATTATTATATCTTCTTACTGAATTTATACCTTTATTGTTATATAATGACCTTTGTTGTCTCTCTTTACAGATTTTGATTTTGAGTCTCTTTTATCTAAGTATAGATACTCTTGATCATTTTTGGCATTCTTTTGCTTGGAATATCTTTTTCCTCCCTTCACTTTCAATCTGTGTGTATCTAAGTGAGGCGAGTTTCTTGTAGGCAGCATATAGTTGAGTCTTTTTTAAAAATCTGTTTGGACAGTTTATATCCTTTAATTGGAGAACTTAATCTGTTTACATTCAAGGTTATTATTGATAGGTGAGAATTTACTACTGACATTTTATTAATTGTTTTCTGGGTTTTTTGTATATCCTTTCTTTCTTTCTTTTTTTATTATTGATCTTTGCAATTTGGTGTTTTTTTGGTAGTGATAGGATTTGATTCCTTTCTCTTTCTTGTTGTATACCTGCTCTACCAGTGACTTTTATACTTTCACATATTTTTGTGATGGTAGTCATCATCCTTGACCATTCATCTGAAGGACTCCCTTAAGCATTTCTTGTAAGGCTGATCTAGTATTTATGAATTCCCTCAGTTTTTGCTTGTCTGGTAAAGATTTTATTTCTTCTTCATTTCTGAGGGATAACTTTGCTGGGCATCTTGGTTGCCAGTTTTTTTCCTTTCAGCATTCTGAATATATTGTCTCATTCCCTACTGGCCTGTATGGTTTCTTTTGAGAAATCTGCTGTTATTCTAATGGGAGTTTCCTTATGTGTGTTTTGATGCTTTTCTCTTATTGTTTTTAGAATTTTCTCTTTGTCTTTGACTTTTGACAGTTTGGCTATAATGTGCCTTGGAGAGGATTTTTTGGGTTGAAATTATTTTGGGAGCTTTGAACTCCTGCATCTGGATGTCCATAGCTCTCCCAAGACTTAGGAACTTTTCAGCTATTATTTCATTAAATAGGTTTTCTATACCTTTTCCTATATTTTCTTACAGAATTGCCATAATGCAATCATTTGCTTGCTTAATGGTGCCCAATAAGTCTTACAGTCTTTCTTCATTTTGCTTTCTTTTTTTTTTTTAATGTCTGACTGAGTTATTTCAAAAGATCTGTCTTTACATTCAGAGATTCTGTCTTCTGCTTCAGCTAATCTGTTGTTGAAACTCTGAATTCTATTTTTTATTTCATTCACCTATTTCTTCAGCTCCCAGATTTGTTTGAAATCTGTTTCTTTATTGAATTTTTCATTTAAATCATGAATTGTTTTCCTGATTTTGTTCAATTGTTTCTCTGTATTCTCTTGTATCTTTCTGAGTTTCCTTGAGATTATTGTTTTGAATTTCTTTTCAGGCAATTTTAAGTATCCATTTCTTTGGGGTCAATTACTGGAGGTATATTATGTTTTTGGTGGTGCCATATTTCCTTGCTTTTTCATGTTTCTTGTCTACCCTGCTTGATATCTGTGCATCTGGTGGAACAGTCATCTCTTTCAATTTTGTAGAGTGGGTTTTGTGGGGAAAAACATTCACCTGCAGATGTGTCATAAGGTGTCAATTGGGTAGGGTGTGTTGGCTTTGTTCTGGGTGGATGCACTAGTGTAGGCTCTGTGCAGTTTCTTCAGTTATAGTCAATGTCATCAATGTCTAAAAATGCCTGAGTATCTTAAGTGACAGTAATTTGTATGGCTATTCCACCTACTCACCCTGGGGGTGAGGTGCTGGGCTGGTCTGTGCTCCAAGGAAGCCATGGGCTGGTCAGTCAATAGCTGAGCTTAGCTGGGGCTCTGCTCCTCACATTAACTCTTGAAAGATATGAAGTTCATTTACAGAGCCAGATACAAATCCTTTGCTGTTTTGAATCTTATCCTGACTTGCTTATAAATGATTGCATTTTTCTAATATTTCTAGCTATGTAACAGTGGCTAAGACATCTGGAAAAGTGAAAGAAGGCTAGAAAGGACAGTGCACCAAAGTAATGCTAAAACCTGGAAGGAAAGCAATAGATTGCTTTTCTCTCCATTCCTCTTTGATCCCCTTTGGAGAAATGGTTATTATAATAGGAAAATGTGTTACCTTGAGCCAGTTATTTGTCTGGAGCCACAGCTTCTTTACCTATAAAATAAAACCAATGCCATCTACATCTCAGAAGTTGTGAATATTAGATGAGAAATATAGTTGTAAAATCTCATGCAATTCTCATCACACAGTAATGGGTGATAATGTGGTTTTGCAAAGTAAATCCTTCAACAAATTTCCTTGTGATGCTCTATCTTGTGCTGAAAGAGGATTACCTTAGAAAAGACCAAGAAAACAAAATAGGATTGTCTCACTTCATAGCACTTTCACTCCGCACTGGTTACCAACCTGTCTGAATGCAGTGAAATGCTCCCACACACAGCAAGTTACATGAAGCCAGTTTATTACTTACAGATAGGCAGCTAGGGACAACAGAAGCCTAGTATTCATCAGCTGGTTCCCCAAGGCTCAGCAAATCTGCCTGGGGTGGTTTGAGTCTCTTCTGTATGTGCTCCATTTGCATTGTAGCTTAAGGAGTCCAGAAAGCAGCACACCCTGGGTTTTATACCCCACCATCACATGACTTGCTGGGCTAATGTGTTTAAGAGCATCCTGTTTCTAGCAGGGGACTGGAACAGAGTGTAGGCTATTCAGGTAAGTTTCACTATATCTGAAGATGTTGCATTCCCAGCATATTCTATAGTTATTTTTGAGAACTACAAGTGAAAAATGGAGGAGAACTGGGTCAGTCCAAGGCCTCTTGGAGAATTATCCTGGACTGATTAATAACAGAGAATTTTCTAGTTGATTTAAAGTCAAGCGATTTCACAAAGCAGTTAAAAACAAACATTATTAAGTGCCTATTTTGTGATTGGTTCCATGGTAAGATTAATAACAACAATAATTATGATAATAATAACTAAAATGTATTGAGTAGTTATTTTTACCAGTCATTGTCTGAAGGATATTACATGCATTATTGCATTTACTTCTCCCAGAACCTAGTGAGGTAGTTTGTATTATTGTCTTTATTTTACAGATTAGGACATACTGAGCTTCAAGTGTTTAAGTAACTGAACCACAGTTACATTGCTATTTGTGGTGGAAGAGTGACTGGAACCCAGTCTATTTGCCCTATTCTTTAACCGGATTACTAGTTCAGAAAATAAACACCAGCCATCAAAAAAATCTTCCCATCCAATTCAGAAGGAAAATTTACTACTTGAAGCAATTAGTTCCAAGAGATTTTGGAAATTAGAAGACCAATATGGCCTTGAGTAATCGAGGAAGTTTTATTTTAAAAATAAATAAATAGGTCTTGAGTTGCCTTTTTATAGCATTGGTCTTATTTCAGCAGGAGTAAGTAGGAAGACTTTTCATGATGGGCACATAAAATAGTCTGAACCCCTCTACCTCAGTAGAAATAAGCATATTATTAATAGAGTAGAGAATTAGAAATAAGATGCAGCATGCAGCTTGCTGTGTTCATGATCTCCAGGACAGAATTCTAGCTACCTGGCAAAGCTGAGAGGCAATGGCATTCTCTGTCCCCCACCCTGGGTCTTCCTACACCACAGACACACACACCCCAGACACAGGGATCTCAGACCTCAGGGCTCAGGAGGACAAAACTAGAACTTAACAGAAGTTGCTGTGAGGCCTTCCAGTCCCCCACCCATCTCTTACGTCTGGCCAGACTAACGAGACCAGCAAGGGGTGGGACAGGGGAAAGATTTGAGACATAGAATAGAGCAATATCATAGAGGGCCTTGAAAGTTAATTCAAAATTGTTTTATCTTCCAGTAGTAGATCCTAGCTTAGTGGCCTTTAAACTTTGGATATTGACTCCTCTGTAGATTGTGAAATTAATGTATTGGGTCACTACTGACATATTTGTTTTAATGAAATAGAATAGAGTAGAATGGAAAATATAAAAGTGTCTTGTAGTTAATAAGAATTTTTGTGAAACATTTGTTTTAGTTATATACAGTCAATTCTTGTTATTTGCAGTAGTTAAAGGCTATAAAGTCACCACCAACACTGAATTAGAAATTACTGAACCATTTCTCCCTGGGTAAATAAATACAGGGTTAGGTTCCTTCATTCTTCTGGTCACAAGATTTTTGTCAACAGATCAATACATAACCTTGTTTTATTTATGTTTCTGTTTAAAGACATCTTATTTAATATATATTGTTGATTCATTAACATTAAGCTCACGGCCAAGAGCACTGTAACTCATGCCTGAATGAGGCTCATCTAACACATGTATTTTCTCCCCACGGCACATCACAGCCTTCCCGCGTTGAGGAACACTAGTTAGCTCTTCTGCATTATGCTTGGGAGCCATTTTAAACAGTGAAATTACCCACACACAAGCACAAAGACGCAGAAACTGTGACATTAAATAGACCATGAAAAGGACACTTGTGGACAGTCTGAGCTGAAACAAGAAGGCAGAACATCACCTTTTTCAACCTTAGCTGGGAATGTGTGTGTCCGGTAACTCGAATTTTCATTACCCTACCCATGTCTGTGAGTGACCACAGATGTACTTTGAGTATTGATTTGGGGGTTACAAATAAATTTTAGAGAGTAAGTGAATTCACAAATACAGAATGGTGAATACGTGTGTGAATAGGCACACGAATGTGTTTATTAGGTTGTAATGTAAAATGTATTTCTCAAGAGAAAGATTTTCTTTAAATTCAGGACATTATGGGGCTACAAACATTTTGGTTGCATGAAATGTGTTTGTCTTGCCCAAGCCAGAAGTACAAGCCTGTCCTTCCCCCCATACAGTGCACCCTGTCTCCATTAGCTGTGGGTTTACCCCCACCCCCTCCACGTGCCACCCCCCCACTCTCCCACCTGACTGGCACCCAGTTAGTATTACTACCATGGGAGCACCTTAGCGTTGATCAATTAGTTCCAGTTTGGTGGTGAGTACATGTGGTGCATGTTTTTCCATCCTTGTGATACCTCACTTCAAAGGATGGGCTCAATCTCTAACCAGGATAATATAAGAGGTGCTAGAACACCATTGTTTTTTGTAGTTGAGTAGTATTCTATGGTATACATATACCACAAGAAATATTTTGTTTGTTTGTTTTTAGAAATATTGCCCTAGAAAATCAGATTCCTGGGGAATGACATGGTAGACAGTGTTTTAAGATGTACCCAGTAGGCAGAATGTGGTTTAAAGGCAAAGAGATTATCTAGATGAGAAGGCTCCTATAGTAATCTAACTCCATGGGGTAATGAGGGGAAAAGTGAGGATAGGGAGTAGGAGTAGAAATTAAGCCAAGAAAAACAAATTTGGTGACTTGATGACTTGGTTACAAATTGAATATATGAATGAGGAAGAAAAACTCAGTTATTACTCTGAGGATTTCTGGTCTAGGAATTGGAAGAGTGGTAGGTATATTGAGATATGTGGAATACTGGAAAGAGTAGTGCTTTGAACGCTGGTAGAATCCAGTCTGAGTCTTGGCTCTGTGACTTTATTAGCCATGTGATCTTTGAAAAGTCACAAAGCCTTCTGCCTCATCTTTAAAATAATGCCATTTAAATAGCTATTAATTGTTATAATTAAATGAGATAATATATGTATATGTGATATGTGATGCTCTCAGAATACACTAACACCTAGGATATAGCTGCAATATAAGTAGTAGGTGATATGTTTGTGCATTATTGGTATATTCACATTTATTTTATACATTCAAAATATACTATAATTACAGCTGAAGAAAGATTGGGACATCTAAGAAGAGGTACCCATTAGGCCACTGAAAATATGAGATGACAATAAAGCTAAAAGGCCAGGATTACTAGATATGTGGATTATCCGTTTTTCAAAGTACTAGAGCATAAGTAATACATAATCAAATTGCCTGACAAAATGTGAGCCTAGTTTGAGAATGCACAGTGCAATCTTGCAACCAGGCCTAATCATAAATATCAGTTTTTACCATCTTGGCAAAGCTCAAAATTGTTAGTAAAGAGGAACTTCTGGTTGACAGACTACCAAATATGCAGGCTTTTCCTGTAATTTTGTCCTACAGGTTAAAGTTAGTCTTGTCAAAACACTGCAGGCTACATCATAGATTTTAAGGCTTCAGTATCATTACCGCTCCCATGGTATTAAATATAATTCAAACACAGAAAAATACTCTTCTCTCATTTTGTCTTTTCTTTCTGATGAGAGATGAATAGGTCCACTTGAGAAATGATTATATTGACCCTTGCAGTTTAAATTTTCTTTAGCGCTACAAAACTGGCAAGAAGCAGCCAGCCAGTGAGTCCAAACAGACAGCTGATGTGTGATTTCACATCACAGATATCTTCTCTGCAGCACAATAGAATATGGTGGATGGTACTGAGTTATCCTCCAACACATAAGGTCCCTCTTGCATCCTTTACACACTGATTTTATTAATATTAATAATTACTAATTCTAATGCTTGCCAGTGAATAATGAATGGGAGTTACGTTTTTACAAATTTTGCCTCACAAAGACTGTATATTTTTCTGCATCTTGGCCATGGCGTAGCCCGATAGCTTCCCAAGAACAAACCAAACTGTCAAACGCCGTCAGTTTGCAATGT
Organism: Lepilemur ruficaudatus; assembly: GCA_963574885.1. Classification (NCBI taxonomy): domain Eukaryota; kingdom Metazoa; phylum Chordata; class Mammalia; order Primates; family Lepilemuridae; genus Lepilemur; species Lepilemur ruficaudatus. The sequence continues at coordinate 117,897 of CAUYRT010030858.1, forward strand.
CATGTTCGATCTGGAGCTGAAAAGTGTGGCCTCAGGTTTCTGGCCTGTCTTTTAAGTCACAGAAGCACAGAATTGTTAAACAATCTGGGGAAATCGAAAGCAGCAAATGTGCAATAAAATTTCCCCCATAGTTCAGTGCTACATAACAAAAGAGACCAATAAACTTTGCTCTATTCGAGCACTGGATGGTGACTTATCCGCGGGAATGCCAGCCACAACAGATGTAAAGAAAAACAGATAGATATAACTTTTTAAAAGAAACTTTAGGAAATAGTTTTAAAGTCTGTTTTTTTCTGTGATTCAGCAAATGCCCAAAGCTTTCCTAAAATGTTCTGTTGGAAACAGTGAGGCTGGAACAAGCTCTATTTTCCATTTTCTCCCCTTGTTTTGGGGCTTCCACAAGGTCCTTCTAATAACCCTGAACTTGTAGAGTGTTTTAATTAAGAAGCTCATTGTTAGAGTATAATAACATAAACACAAGATCTCCCTGTGATAATCGTGCTTTGTTTATGGTTTTACACCAACCTTGTGTTTTATTCTGTTGGTATAGTCATTGTATCTTGGAGTTTCTTTTGAAGATGCCAAAAATCCTCGAAGCTTAAAAAAGGAGAGACAACATCTGAAGCCACTTTGACTTTTTCTTTTCTTTTTTGACAAAGTGATTTATCTTGGAAGAACTCTGCTCAATTCAGTACATGGGCCTTATGAGTAGATTTATTGTTTTAAAATGTCATATTTACTTAGATCAAATGAAGAGCGACTATTAATATATTGAAAATAAGACAGATAACTATTTTATAAAAGAATTTTTATCTTTGCCAAGAGCACTATATGTGTTTTTCTTATATTAGGAAATGGAGATTTTTATTTTTTTTTGAGACAGAGTCTCCCTCTATCACCTTGGGTAGAGTGCAGTGGCATCATCGTAGCTCACTGCAACCTCTAACTCCTGGGCTCAAGCAATCCTCCTGCCTCAGCCTCCTGAGTAGCTGGGACTACAGGAATGCACCACCACACCCAGCTAATTTTTCTACTTTTAGTAGAGACAGGGTCTAGCTCTTGTTCAGGCTGGTCTCTAACTCCGGAGCTCAAGAGATCCTCCCTCCCTGGCCTCCCAGAGTTCTAGGATTACAGGTGTGAGCCACCATGCCCAGCCCAGAAATGGGGATAATTTTGACACTTTTTTACTTTATTTTAGAAAGAGGTTGTACTTTCATCTTGCAAAGAAGGTAATAAAAAAGTTAAGCAATACTAACTGTTCAGTACCAAAATTAATTTACATTGAGGTAAAATGTTAATGAAATTCCCTTCTCTTCCTCTTCTAACTCTGAAATTCAGTTCTCAGGCCATGAAGTGGGAAGAGCAAGGTAAGAGCCTACAGCAGGCAGAAGGGAGGAGCCAAGGTGGCTCAGAGCAGTGTGTCAAATCCAACAGGGAGCCTTGGCATGGGGAGGAGAATGTTCACATGTGAGGACAGTCTGGGGAGGGCTTTTGGAGCTCAAGTCAGGCGAAGAGAGTCTCTATTTGTATAGTGGGTTGAAACATGGAGCCCAAAAAGATTTGTCTCAGTGCTAATCCCTGATACCAAACTCTGTATTAATCTCGCAGTGCTGCTGTAACTAATTACATTAAACTTGGTGATTTAATCCAATAGAAATTTATTCTTTCCAAGCTCTGGAGGCCAGAAGGCCAAAATCAAGGTATGGACAGGGTTGGTTCTTTGAGAAGGCTTTGAGGGAGAAACCATCCCATGCTTTTCTCCTAGCTTCTGGGCGGGTGTCAGCAATCCTTGGTGTTCCTTGGCTTGTAGAAACGCCACTCCAGTCTCTGCCTCTGTCTTCACATTCGTATCTCTGTGTCATCTTTTCTGACTCTTATAAGGATGCTTGCTTTTGGATTTAGAGCCCACCCTAATCCAGGACGATCTCATCTTGAGCTCTCCTTACTTTAATTACATCTGCAAAATCCCTTATACCAAATAAGGTCACATTCTGAGATTTTGGGTGGACATATATTTTGATGTCCCACTGTTCAGCACTCTATAACACGTTGGGAGGTGACTCATTGTGTGCAGTCAGGGATCAAGAAGAGTAAGAATGGCATCCTGTGGAGGGGTGGCTTTTTTGTGAGGGCGGAGGTCAAAGACTGCGTAGGATGAGGAGAGCATCCATGCAGGAGGTGGCCCAGCATAGGTTGTCAGACCCCAAGTGGGGTGAGGAGGGAAGATGCAAAATTGGTTATATATGGTAGACTGATCAAATAGGTCAGTGCATTGAGTGTAACAGAAGCCAAGATTCTCACCATCAAAGAACGAAGTTACAAGTGTGGGAAAGGAGAAAATATTAGAATTAAAGGTATTGGTTTGAACTCATAATTTTTAATAAATATAGCTAGATACAGTAATACATGGAGATGTAAATGTGTGGGTGTATGTGTGCATTACCTCACTCTGTCCACTGAAATAGCCTTGGAACAAGACTACTGCCATAGCAATGAACACGTAGCATCCATATCTCAGTCTCTAAATACCAGTCTTCATAAAAAAAGAAAGACAGCTCTTTGGAAAAATGGCCAAATTCTGGGGTTTGTATAGAGGAATTACGGTGCAAAGCATTTTGTGCCATAAAGTAAGGAAGTGCTCAAAGAATGATGGTGACATGTCAAAAGGGTACAGAGGTCACCTTGAAGAAGCTCCCAAGAGAAGGCTAAACAGGGAATAATTTGAGCATCAAAATAAATGATGGTAAAAATACAAAACCATAATCCACAATTATTAAAACAAATAAGCATGTAAATGAAAATTTGATGAAGAATGGAATATTTACATACTTTCAGATATCTCCCCTCAAAATATTTGCTAATCACAAAGGAAAAAATGAGTAACTTTTGAATGGAGAAACATGGCAGACATCACCTTAACCAAGTGATCAAAGTGAACATAGTCAATGATAGTATAAATCAAAATTGTTTGTCATCTGATTGAATGCAATGAGAAACATCCGTGATGTTCCTGCCACCGATGCATAACCAGAATCTAATCACAAGGAAGCACCATAAACCCAAATTGAGGCACATTTTACAAAATAATTGAACTGTAATTTTCAAAAGTGTCAAAGTTATGAAAGTCAAGAAAGGACTAATGAACTCTTCCAGACTGAATGCATCTAGAGAGACACTATGACTAATTGCAGTGTGTGTTTCTGAAGTGGACCCATAATTTCAACAATTGAATAGGGTCTGAAAATTAGACAGAAGTAATATCACAACATGTCAATTTTTTAGGAAATGGCTGGAGCAGAGTATGCACTCATCAATTTTAGCTGTGATGATGATGAAGATGAAGATGATGGCTACAACAACGATGACCACGATGACTAAAGTACCGCATGTGAAATATACTTAGCAACTATCTACTCAATACCGTGGAATTTTGGAACAGGAATGTTCTTAATTTATATGTAGAAACCTGTTTCCCTCAGGTCTAATCAAATTAAATTGAGAGGTGAATGTCAATAAGTTATATTCTTTTTAGCCAACAGAGAAATAAAAAGCATGTTGCCAGGTAACTCAACACTTGGGACCCAGGAATTGTAAAATTACATTATTTCATGAAAGTGAAAAACTTAGTCTTCTTCCAATAACCAAAGACGAGGAATGAATATGAGAGTGGGAGGTTGAATTGTCCCAACATTGGAGTGTTGGGAATAACTCATTTAACCATAGAGCTGGAAGAGATGGCAGTAAGTGTGCTGAGATACTTTTACAATGCCAATTTGGAAGACTGCTCCCTCATTCTATTTTTCAAGGGCAAAATAAATCCCAGTATAGTACTTGTACTCCTGTGTTGATCCTTGCTCATGTTTTCCAAAGTTTAGTGCTCCAAGTGTATCATCATTTGTATTTAAGGAGGTCTTATGGGTATCCTCACTTACTCATGTTGTAATAATATTCCTGTGGATTCTACATATCCATCCATAGGCCATTGTTTCAACAATCCCAACCTAACATAATACAACCTCAATCAGGATGTACACAGAGAAATTAGTTTCATACCTGCCACAAAGGCATTGTCTGAAAACTATCCCCTATTGTCTCAAGTTGTCATTCAGTGTAGATATGACCCTTTCAACATATAATCCTCAACATGCTTGATTATCTGATTTTCCAGTGGCCCTCATATAAGAAACAAGACATTATTGGTATAGTCACGATGGTGAGAAAGTTGGTAGATGTGGAGGAGAGATGACAGAAACAGAGAGTAAGTCAGAGCTGGCCACCTGACAGATGGGAAGAAAAGATGAAAATGCTGACACAGAAGCACTTTGTTGCACACACAGAAAAGGGAAGCATAGTTAGAAAAGCACTAGACTGAGATTCTTAAGACTTGGATTCTAGTCTTCCTTATTAGCTATGACAGGCCTTAAGGAAGTTAATTTCTCTCTCTTTACATCTATAAAGTGGGGACACTAATAACATCCCTGTTTATCTCACAGCATTAAAGTGGGAACAATTTTATAATAAAAGTGTACATTAGGCTGGCTACTGTGGCTCATGCCTGTAATCCGAACACTCTGGGAGGCCAAGGCGGGAGTTCGAGAACAGCCTGAGCCAGAGCAAGACCTCATCTCTACAAAAAATTGAAAAATTAGCCGGGCACAGTGTGCATGCCTGTAGTCCTAGCTACTCCAGAGGCTGAGGCAGGAGGATTGCTTGAGCCCAGGAGTTGAAGGTTGCAGTGAGCTACGATGACACCACTGCACTCTAGCCTGGGTGACAGAGCAAGATTCTGTCTTAAAAATAAATAAATAAATAGTATTTTATATTTTAAGTTTCTACACAAATGTAAGGTTTCATTCTCTTACATGTTTATAATGTGGATTGTTCTTTAAATGACTTTAAAGTGTGTTAATCTCTGCTTAAGCCTGCAGAGAAGTATATAAAAAATTTGTAAAAGATTTGCATTAAACATCATCAAAATAAAACATAGAAATTATAGTAAAAAATGTAAGTGATAACAACTTCAGTGGTAAAATATCTAAGTGATAAATCCCAGATAAGTGAAAATTCACTTAGCTGATTGTTTAGGATTTTTGGTTGTAAGTGACAGAAGTCTAACTAAAGGTAGGTGAAGCACATACCTGAGAAGTCCATTGTATGGCTCAGGGTTCAGAAATAGGAATAAGTTGGGATTGGCTCATATTTCATGGATATTGTCTTTATTTCTGATCAGTCTCTTTTCATATGGTGGCAAAGATGACCATCTGTGAATATATGCCTACTTTTTATTAAGGGTCATCTTAAGCCATTCTAGAGAAGCATTAAAAGCTACTTTAGGTACACTGGGAGATTTATGTTTACTTTCCCTAATTTGTGACGAGCTGGGATATACAGTGATGTCCTGTGGTGCAAGAGTTGGGGCAGTATGGCTATTGGGCTGAATTTGGTCTATAGCCTGTTTCTATAAAGTTTTATAGGAACACAAGCATACCCATTCCTTCCATATTTTCTATGGCTGCTTTTGGTCTATAATGGCAAAGTTGAGTAGCTGTGACAGTGATCCCAGGGCTCACAACATCTGAAATGTTTGCTCCCTGGCCCTTTACAGGAAGCAGAACCCTGCTCTAGGGAAATGTGTGTTTCTTGCCTCAGCAATGAACTTCTTGGATTTGTTTCCTTATCTTTACAATGATGGTTGCAGGCTAGGTGATCCTTGAGACATCTTTTTGAATGCTATTTATTCTGGGAGAGCCCTTTGGTTTTGTTCCTTCTGCTGCTCAAAGCACAGTTAATGCTCTGGAATTTCCTTCTCTCTTCTGCTAAACTCATGCCTCCTCAGATAGTGAAAATCCTGTTCCACCTTGGAAGTCTCCAAAGTCATTTTCACAAATTAAGAGGAGCTGGTTTCAAAGTTAGCCATTATACCATACCCACTGTGATTGAAAAGGTTTTATGCATTGTGTGTACTGAAGCATCCACTCAGCCTCTTAGGTGGAAAGGGAGGAGTCTTCCACAGCATATATTAGCATATGTGGGTCAGAAGCTCTTCTTTACCATGGAGGGTAGTGACACAAAGGTATGGGATGAGATGGTACGCAAGGGAAGTCATAAAGAATCCTAGAATGTGAGAACAAGAAAAAGACCTCTAAGGTTTAAATCTCCCAATTATTTCCTTTAAAAATTAGAAAAATGACTAGTCAGCTTTCACTTTCTTTATCAACTGTTTTGGCAGTACTTTTATGTTAATATTTGGCTTTAAAAGTCTCAAACAATAGGTTTTAAAAATCTCAGATGATAAAATTATAAAAATAAAGTTAAAACATATTAAATAAAGACAAAATCCAGAATCAGCATCATCTTCCCTTTTCACTCTTCTATTAGTGTTGGTTCTAATTTCTCAATCCAGTTAGGCAGTTATTCACTTTTTATTACTTGCTTGTTGATGACATTTGCCATTTGTATTAATAACAATAGTAATGGAATCATTATCTATATGTTTATGGCTTTGTTGAATGTCTAATTATGTAGAAAAAGGATAGTGGCATTTTCCAATTGTGTAATCCTATAGCAGCTTGACAGTGGACTAGAGTTCATATGCTGTACCTGTTCTGTTTGTGCAGGGTGGGTGGGGGCTTTAATATACTTAGTACCTTCCCTAATTGCCAGCCTTTTGGGGAGAGCTATACATTCATGTTAAGATACCAACATTTCTGTTTTAATGTAGAGCCAAACCAAAGTAAGTGTAAGTGTTGTTCATTTTTGCATGATACTAACAAAATCACTTAATTGTTGAAACTTGGAGCTTGAATCTAGACATTTTATATCATTTCAAGTATACCTTAGCCCTTTAAAGTATAAATATCCTCTATGTTCATCAACCTAGGAACAAAGATAAATACTTTTACAAGAAAAAATTATGCCATATCAAGTAGTGATTTAATAAAGACAGACAAGGAATGGTCGTTATAGACCAAGAGAAAATGGGGACTCAGAGATATTTGCACCAGAGGAGTGTTATGAATGTAAAAAGCAGTCTGACAAAAAACAAAACAAAACAAAACAAAAACCCACAAAGCTCTATTTATGTTATTGCAAGACTAATATTTCTTAGTGAATATAAGAGTATAAATTGGTTTTACTTGTTTCCATTTAATATTTATTAACTTTATTTTTATAATGATATTGCCCAAGGGTTTTAACTTCAAGTACAACGTGATAATGTAATAGTTTTAAACAAGGCAAATGTGAACACCAGAAGTGAATGAAAAAAAAAAGTTTGGAATGTCTAAAAGGTATAAATCTCAGTACAACAGCGCAGGTGAGCAAGAAATGTAACTTATTTTTTCTACATTTAAACCGAATTTCATTTTTGAAGCTCTGAGGGCTTGGGGCATCCATACCTTCTTGGCCTAGCATCCTCTCAATACTTGGATTTGTTCACCAACCTAGAAGCTCTTGGAATCCCATCATTTGGGGTTTTTATGGAGGTCCCACTAGGCAGATACGATTGAGTAAATCACTGGCCATTGGTGATTGGCTCAATCTGCAGCCTTTCTCCCCTCTCTGGAGGTGGGGAGGGTGGGGTGGGGCTAAGTTCCAACCCTTCAATCACATGCTTGGTTCCTTTGGCTACCACCCCCATCCTGAAGCTACAAAGGGCCCACCAAGAGACACCTCATTAACATAAACTCAGCTGTGATTGAAAAGGGCTTATTATGAATAACAAAAGATGTTCCTTTTACCCCTATCACTCAGGAAATTCCAAGGGTTTTGGATGTCCTTATGTTGTGAGCTGGGGGCAAAAATATTTATTGTTAAATTTCATAATATGCCAGGTATGATACAGTAGACAAATGAGACCTCAAAGAGCCTCCCAGAGTATTCCATGGATCAACAAGGTGAAGAGTGAATGGAGGGTTCTCCGTGTGATCAAAAGTGGCCTGAAAATACTTGAGAATGAATCAGAGCTAAAGAAGCCCTATAGCAGAATAGAATGCATGAAGGAGCCAGTAAAAAAGAAGACATCCCAGTCTCTGCCAGCATGGATGCATGCCAGTCTAGAAAGAGGCCAGTGTGGCTGCATGGAGCCGTGGAAGACCAAAACCCCTCACAGCCCCAGCCCCTTGACACCTTATCTCCTCTATGTCATCCCCTTAAACTTAGATGTGGTGGGATTCAGGCCATGCCACCCCAAGATATTTTAAACTGAAGGAATTTGAGAAAACAGCTGAAGCAGGAAGGTGACTCTCACCTTCTCCCCTAAAGCAGGCCATAAAACCTAGGGAGGACTCTCTGATATTCCCCTGAAGCAGGTCCTAAGACCCTCGTTGGAGAGGCATCCTCCCTATACTAAGAAGAAAGGAACATCCTTTTCTCTGAAGACACAAGGAGAAGAATCTGAATAAACAGGCTCTCCTAAGTTCTCCCCAGTTTATTGTCATTAGATCATACCCTTTTTGTCTTCTAATCATACTTCTGCATGACTGTCAACTTCATCATCAAACTTGATATATAACACATACAAGTTTCCCCATTTCTTTAGGTCTTCATTTCTTTAGGAAGTGTCCCATCTCATGTAAAACTTAAATGTTTGTCCACTTTTCTCTTAGTCATGTGTCTTTTATTATAGGGGCCTCACTATAACTCATACTTTTATTAATATTGTGGCAGGATAATATTTTGAAATGCTAGCTGATTATATAGTCATCACCCATGAACTTGATGATGGGTGAGGGAGAGATATGTTTTTTCCCTACAGGTGTAAAAGGGAAAGGGAGGAATCCTTGACTTGAATGAAATTAAGACCCAGGGATGAGAGGCTCAATAGTGAAATTAAAATTGCATGTAGACGAATACATGCCTCTTTCATTTTAGATCTCTCAAACACCCGAGTCTAACCAGCTATCTCTCAGAAGTTTACAGAGCCCAAACACCGCTGTTTCTCCTCCACTCTCCCCTCCTCTGCGTGGGGAAACTTTGCCTCATGTGGGAGTAAGATGTCCTGGCTCTCCTTATTGAGTACACTCCCAAGACCATTGTTTATTATTATTTTTTCCATTCTGTCCTGAGAACTAGGCTTTTTAAAACAAGAATTGACTCCATTTATCTTTTTCTTTCAGCCTTCTGCTGGGGTATGCCTTCTCTAAAGCAATGCATAAAAAATGTTTTAGCTGAATAAATGGGGCAAGGATCAAGGAGTACAAGCTAATATTTCAAAATATTATTCTGCCATAAATAAAAGTATGGTTTATATGACAATGGTGGGGGCAGGGGATACAGGGTGATTGAAACGCCACCTTGGTCACTACTGCCAGCTCCTTGGCCTTCCAGGTGGCAGGGGGGAGTGACACAGAGGTAGAATCAGGAGAGGGGCTAAAAATCTGTTGTCTTACCCGGGCTGTGATAGTATTGTCCAAAATCAGACTCAATTTTAAGCTCCAGAGTAAATTGCAAATACGCGGACTTTGTTGTTTCCGTTTGCTGTGAGCTGACTGCCGGGCCCCAGTGGAATGATGGAGAGAGAAATGGGTATTGACCAGGAAGTGGAAGTGCCATTTCAAGTCTTGACTCTCTCACTAATGGAGTCTTTGATTCTGTATTTAGTAATTGCCTTCTTTATATCTCATCTGAAAAATTATAATAAAGAAGTGGGTTGATTTTCAAGACGTATTCCAGTTTTATTCTGAATCAAATATGCATACCTATCAGGCAAGTTTGGGGTATAAGAAAAGATAAAGATCTGGACCCTGAAAATACAGGGAATATCAGGTTATGGAGGGTCACTAGAACCCCAACGCAGGGTAGAGTTGGGAGGTTAAATGGAGTGCTCTTCGGCAAATAAATATTCCTTACTTAGCATTTTTCTTAAAGCTGAACACGGGCACATTTTTCTTCTAACTTCAGCCAGGCTTACTTGTTCATTTGTCATATATTTAGGTTATATACATAGATATATGTGTACAAGCCCACATGCAATTATGACCTGCTCCAGCCTTCAAGGGGATCACTCTTGATTGTCAGGAATCAAGTTAAGTGAAACCAGCTCAATCTCTCCATCATTTCTGTTTCCTCTGGACTCCTGAGAGAAGCAGAACTGCTAGATTCAGGGTCCATTTCTGACACAAACTCTACCCACTTAGAACTGTGGTTTTGCTGCTTCAGGCCTATATTAGAAAGTACCCACATCGATTTATAGAAAATCCATGACAGAATCTCTGGTCCCGAAAGAGTTGTATTTGTATTATATGGCACTTTTTATTTAAAGAGGTCGGTTTAATAGAAATTACTTAGGCATTTTAAATGATAGCTTTAAAATGTGGAACTGGGGAGAATAAGAACACTTAACCTCTCTCTGTAAAATTGAATTGCTCTTTAGGTTTAAAGTTTTGACAGAGAAAGCGAGAGGAGAGAGGATAAGAACAAGTCCTTATTTGGTAATGAATACACATTAAGAGGACAGTATATTACATTTCATCTTCCTACTCCACATTCCTGTTTTAAGGAATTGTGAGCAGAGTGCTGTGAGACTTCTAGACTGAAGAGGCTGAAGACAGGTAGTTTTGACGGTATTTTAAGGGGTGCTCAATAACGTGTATAGTCTGAGTGGTGAAGCTTAATTAGCTTCAATAAATCCAAAACACACCTAACAGCTCGTATGTGCTACGTGCTGAAGTGGTCGAAAGAAGTAAGAGCCACTGAAGCTTCGAGATGAAAAGGAATTTGGAGTGACTGGTTTCCTGCTGGCCAGCGTTATTACCATCAAGGAACCTGTTTGTTATTTTCTTTCTCCCATGTATTCCATGGAAATATTTGGTTTACTAAATGAAATTTATTAATGGGATGTTATTTTTATATCAGAGAGGGTAATTCTGCCAATCAGCGCTTCTGATCAGTATAAAATAACCAGGTTCCACACTGAATGTGCTAATTTCAGTCAAAAACAAAGGCATTTGATGTTATTTTTGCTGTGTTGTCATCTGCCTTATCAGAGGTAAAGTCAATTCGTGTCGCATCTGTTCACTCTGTATTTTATAACACACAGTTAACCGGTCATGAGTGTGTTTCTTTTAGGCTGCTCACTACTGCCAGCCCTTCATTTCAGAGAGGCCATGGCTAAAGTGAAAAGATCACTATATTTACATTCAAAAGTCCAGGGTTTGAGTCCTGGTACAACTATCTAGCCTATGAGCCTCAGTTTTCTCACCTGCTAAATGGAGATGATGATTATCCCATTGCCTTTCCGGTTGTTTTGAGTAACAAATGAGATATGGTGTATATACCAGCCTCTTGCAAACCAAAGAAAGCTATTCTATGGAAAACACATGCTACGGGTTGAATTGTGTCTCTCCCAGATTCGTATGTTGATGTCCAAACCCCAGTACCTCAGAATGTGGCTGCATTTGGAGATAGGGTCTTTAAGGAGGTAATTAGGTTAAAATGAGGTCATTTGGGTGGAACCTACTTCCATACGACTGTTATCCTCATAAGAAAAGGAAAAGGTGGTTATCTACAAACCAAGGAGAGAGGCCTTGGAAGAAACCAGTCCTGTTGACATCCTTATCTTGCACGTCCAGCCTCCAGAACTGTAAGAGAATAAATTTCTGTTGTTTAAGCTTGGCTGCCCCCACAAATCTGCTCCCCGCCATCCCATGGAAAAATTGTCTTCCATAGAAATTAGGAAGGGGGACTGCACGGCAGGAGATGAGTGGCGGGCGAGCAAGCGAAGCTTCCTTTGTATTTACAGCTGCTCCCCATCGCTTGCATCACTGCCTGAGCTCCGCCTAGACCAGCCCCCGTCCATGGAAAAATTGCCTTCCATGAAACCAGTCCCTGATGCCAAAAAGGTTGGGGACCGCTGGTTTAAGCCACCCATTCTGTGGCACTTTGTTATTGCAGCCCTCGCAAACTAATATAACACATTTTAGTACTATGATTTTAGATGTGCAGTGTTGGAAAGCCGAAGAACCCTAATGATTTGTGATATGTGCCTTTGAAGCGTTTTTAATCGTGTAAGGCATGGAAAATAAAATAGTGTATATCCAAGTACCCAAATCAGTAATAATTACGGTTGTTGCCATAAATATTTAGAAACCTTCCACCTCAGGTTTCCACATTCCATCTTAGTGGCTTTTTCCAAGCTTAGTTTCTTCACTAGTATTAGACTGATGTTTTTGTCTTTTAGTATCAGACCTCATGCTCTAAACTAGGAAGAAGGTGGATAAATGCTACGCTTGAAGAACCAGTCCAAGTATTTTAAAATATATTTTTTAAAAATTTAATTCTCACAATAACATAGAAATTAATATTAGTTCCGTTTTTCAGGTGAGAAAACTTACGGTCAAAGAGATGAAAGCTAGTCAGTGGAGGGACTCGGGTTCCAAAACCTGTTCTGTCTAAAACCAAATCCTGTGTTCTTTCCACTAGAGAGATGGGTTTTGTCTTAATTTTAATTTTCTGACAAGGACGTACAGTCCGTTAAGGAATATATACAATGGAAGAGCATAGAGAAGGCCATGTAGCGTGGCCTTTGTGGTTTGTGAATCTGAACTAGTTTTGATCGACTTTCACATCAGCAGCTCCTCCTCTGGTACATGAGAACGGAGGCCGGTAGTGAGCCTGACAGCCTTAATGCACGGGCTTGCAGACAAATCTTATCCCCCACAAAATGTGTGAAGTGTGGGAGAGGCTGGCCTGCCCCAGCACCAGTACAGCCACACCTCGTAACTCTTGCAGAAGAAATGGAGGAGCCTCTGGCTTGCAGTCTGTGTGCCTCCTATGCCAACTCTGGCACTGCGATGTCAATCCTTGGTCTTTCAATCACATTATCTTCCAAACTGGCTCTTTATCCTTAGCCCTTATTTCTGCTAATGGTGTCTCCTCTCTTGCTCATGGAGTCTGGAAACCTTGGTGGTGTTATTACCTCTGTCTTCTTTCCCCCTTGCTCTTTCACATTCTATTTCCTTTCCGCAAAATCACCAACACTTTAATGTTTTTCATTTTGGGGGCTATTTTGTAGAGTTGCTATAAACTTTGCCAGAGTCCTCAATCACCTTCCCCCCACTAGTTGGCATTCTCCCTGGCAAAGGTTTGAACAGCTTTGTCCATATGAACGGTGGGATGCCCACCTCCTCAGCTTCAGGCAGCCGCGTTACATCTGAGTCTTAGCAGAATAAAAACCTAAAACAACCCACCTCATTCATTTCTTTCTCTGTCACCATCCACAGGAGGGATTTCTATTGGTAAAAACATACTGCAATGTTCAAGGCCTGCTGGAATCAAATCCACCATTCATTTCTTTCAGTAGTTGAAGGCTAAATGAATAGAGAAATTACTTAAATGGGAGGAAGCTATGCATTTTCAATGTCATCTTAAAAATGCGTATGTTTAGAACAGAAAGTAGATGAGTAGTTAACTAGGGCAGGGAGAGGGAGAGGGGAATGGCACAAGATTTCTTTCTAGGGTGATGGAAATGTTCTATAATTTGATTGATGATGGTTGTATGGTTCTGTAACTACACTAAAATTTATTGAATTGTATAATTAAAATACATGATTTTTATTGTATTTAATATATGTCTCAATAAAACTGTTTAAAAAATGAATTATCTCCTAGGTTAGAATGAAAAGAATAAGGGAAAACGTGTGGCATCCGGGGGCCGTTCTGCACACCAGCTGGGTCTGTCGTCAGGCAGGTATGTTGCCAGGGCAATTCTGATGCCCACACTTGCAGGATGATGCCCAGGACAGTCGCTCAGATGTCGCCCCTGACAGGCAAGTGTTCAGTTGGTAACAGCAGGCGTCAGAAGATGATGCAATTCCCTGCTGTTAGTATGATTATATTGACTTAGGTTTTTAATTTTCTTCCTTGCTGTGGTTTTTTTTTTTTTCCCACCTTCTTAGCCACTAAGGCATGAACATCTGTGTTTTTCAGCTGCCTTTTCAGAAGGCAATAAAACGGATGTGTTCGATTCCTCTCTTCTGGATCTTTTGGATTAGCAACACGCCTTACCAGTTTAAGCAAACACAGACCTGAAACAACACTGAAAGGATCATAAAACAAAAGAACTGTAATATGTGTCTGCTGTGGACTGTGTCCCCCCAAATCCATATGTTGACGTGATTGTATCTGGAGATAGGGTCTTTAGGAGGTAATTGAGGTTAAATGAGTTCATAAGGGTGGGGCTGTAATCCAGTGGGACTTTATAAGCCTCCTTAGAAGAGAGACCTCCCCATGCCTCCACCATGGGAGGACACAGGAACAAGGTACAAGACCTTTTACCAGGAACCTAGCAGGACAGATCACCTTGATCTTGGACTTGCCAACCTCCATACCTGGGAAAGAAATAAATTTTTGTTGTGTAAGCCACCCAGTCTGTGGTATTTTGTTATGGCTGCCCAAGCTAATACAGTGTCCTTCCACAAACAGAACTATGCCCATGTGGTTGAGGTATCCATTTCTCCATAATAACGGACATTCCGAAATATTCATGCCAGTTTGCTACCACTTCAGAAATAAGGACAGGATTGTTTTTCTTTTGTTTTGTAACCCCTTCTCCCCCAACTCCCCCTGCGTTTTTCTAATCCATATAACAATAGTGAGATAGGTTGCTCATGGCAGAAAGTATGCATATGATATACTTTTTAGTAAAATGCCTTAGAAATATTTGTTCACACAGTCTCCCAAGCCAGAGTCAGTGTGTGGAGTCATCCTTGTCTCTGTATATGTCATCCAAGTCATGTCTCTATACCACAGTCAATCACTGTGATTTGATTTTACTTCCTATATGTTTCTAGAATCTATTCTCCTGTCTCTTTCTCTATTGCCTGTGCCTCTCTTCATGTCAACATCATCTCTCATATGGGTTACTATAATTATCTCCAAAATCTTCTTTGGCTATACCTTTGCTTGTCAATGATTTCCAGTTGCCTACAGAAATATGACCTCTCTCCAGTGTCTCTCATGCTGCAGTCCCTGGATATGTCTTCAGGCCCAGTTATACTCATTGCTCTTATATTAATCTCCAGTGCTGCTGCACTTGGTGCAGTGTGTGAGCACGGTATGCTGTTTCACTCCTCTGTATCTTTGATAGGCCTTTTATGTTCCTGAAATATCTTCACTCCTATATGTCCATTTTTCTATACAGCTTAAATAGTATTTGTGGCCAGGATGAACTTGGAATGTATATTTTAAACTGAGACAATTTTGAAAGTAAAAGGAGGTACATGTTAATTTTGGCTCCAGAACCAGAGGCACAAATTGACATTATCGTAGGTAAATAATGATGAGTGGTTATCCTATTTCCAGCTAAAACTTTATACTTTACCCTCTTTAGGAATCCATCAATAACCTGTGATAACTCCACATGATCATGCTAATTTGCAAAGAGCAGCTAAGAGGTTGACAAGGTATGCAGAACTCTAGCAGTCTTACAGGGCTGAGGAGACTAAAATTGAATTTTCTGGGTCCTCCAAAATAGAGGGCCCTATGAAAGATCCCACGTTTTTGTTTAAAAACTCAAAAAAGTTGCACAGTAAAAAGAGAAGTGAAAAGAAAATAAAAGAGCATCCACAACACCTTAAACCCAGATTCAAATCAGCAAAATACCTGATTGAATGAAAGTGATCTGCTTCTAACTTAACTATCAAAAGCAAAATTAAAACCAAATCTAGGAAAATATCATGTAGAGTTTCAAATTATCTCTTCAATTTTTTGTTACAGTGGTTGGCATGTAATCACAAATAATCGGGCACACCAGAGGACTAGATAAATTGAACAAAAATGAGGACAAATAACAAAAATAATCCCACAAGTCATCCAGATATTAAAGTTATCAGATACGGACTTTAACATGTTTTGGATTAATATGTTCAAGAAATTACGTGCCAAAATGAAGGACAATAGCAGAGAACTACAAATTATTTTTTTAAAAAACCCCTGGAACCAACATGTAGATATGTGGATTTAATAGCAGATTCAACATGGCTAAGAGAGGACTGGAATTGTAGGTCTGTTTCTATTCTCTTTTTTTCTCCCTGAAAGTACGCCTAAGAAAATATTAAGACAGGAAAAAGATAAAAATATGTAATAGAAGAAATACATGGAAAACAGAGGAGTTAGTCTAACATGTATGTAATTAAGATCTTAAAAAAGGGGAGGAGAAAGGAAATGATCCAAAAATAATGTTAGAAAAGATGTTTGAGAATTAGTGAAACCTGATGAAACACATCAAACCACAAATTTGAAAAGCCTTTCAAACCCAATGTGGAAAAAAACATAAGAAAACCAAACTGAGGCACACCATAATAAAGCACTCAAAACTAAGGACAAAGAAGAAACCTTAAAAATATCCAGAGTGAACTTCTGGTTTCAACCATAAATGATTACCTTGTATTACATTAACAGTTTTGCCAAGCACAACTAAAAGCTAGACAAAATAGATTAAAAAAAAAAAAAAAGTTAAGAGCCACTGCAGTGTAACTATGCAGGCTCAGGATGTGAGGTGCTACAATCCCTGCTGGCAGCGAAGCACATCAAGGTGAGCGTCATAGTCACGCTGACTTTTTCCTCAAGGGCATTTGCTCAATCATATCATTGGGGGAATATTGTCTGAGCAGAAAACAATAGTCTCATTGGCCTGAGAAGACAGAGGCTGTAACTTGGGGCTGCCGAAATTGCTAGGACGTGAAGGCCAAAATCCTAGAGAGGTAAAATTCTGCTAATGTCTAAGTTGCACACGTACAAAGTGAAATGACAAAGTAACATGCTGAAAGCAGCAAAGATTTGAGCAGTTGTGACAGTTGGGGAAACAGATACTGGAGTTCAGAATCTGCTAAGGTGGATGGACACTAGTAACTACCCTGGACTTTTAGTTAGAACTTGGGAGTAAGGTCCATATGAAATGGTAAGGGAAAACCTGCAGTATAGACCAACCCTAACAAAGTGTAAAACAAACCTTCTGCAGGATCAGGATGATGGGCCTATACTCTGTATGAAAGAAAAAAATTTTCTCTTTTTAGATGAAGAGATCATCATCCAGAGGGTCTATATTTTTTATTCACAGATCTATTAAGAAAATTTTTTAAATTGACGCATACTAAATAATATGCCTAAATGACTGAAAACCAAGGGAAAATGACAAAACTAAGGGAAACCCAGGGAAACTGACCTCAATGTGATTCAGATATTGAAGTTACCAGACAGGTCTTCAAAATAATTTTGAACAGTATATTCAAGAAAATAGCAGAAAAAAATGAATTTCAGTAGAGCTCTGAAATCTATAAAAGAGGGAATCAAATTGGATTTCGAAACTGAAAAATACATTATCTGAAATTAGAAATTTGGTAGAGTGTTTCTATTAATTAAGCAAAGCAATACAGGTGATTAATGAACAGGAAGACAAGTCAATATAAAATGACCATATTGAAGCACAGAGAGGAGAGAGGGAAAATACAGAAAAAAATTTGAAGAGATATTTGAATAAATACTAGCCAAGAATTTTGAAGCTTCACAAAAGTGTTCAAATCACAGTTCCAAGATACGGTTTGTAGACACTCTTGCATGAATTCCCACAAGAGTATCTGCAGCTAGAAGAAACCACACCTAGGCACCTCACAGTCAAATTTATTTATTTATTTAAAAAGCAAAGAGGAAATTGAAAAACAGTGCGATAAAAAGTTTCACTGAAAAGAGCAATCGTAATACTGATGAATAACTTTACAACAGAAATAATGTGAGTCAGATAATGGCAGACTAAAACCTTTAAGTTATGGAAAGAAAACATCTTCCAATCCAGAATTCAATACCCATTGAAAATATACTTCAAATGTGAAAGCAAAATGAAAACACTTTCAGACAAACAAAAGGTATGAATTTTTTACCATCACAAATTCATTACAAGCATTCTGAAATCTTCATATAGTAGGATGTTGATCTTGGAGGAAGCAGAGAGAGGCAGAAGAGAAAGCATAAAAATGGAATAATAAAATAATGTAAATTATAAAAATGAAAATTATTGGTTAATCCAAAAGAAGGCAACAACAGCAAATAATGGAACACGTAATATATAAACATAAACAAATGACAAAATGGTAGATTTAACCAAATGTATTAATAATTAAATATAAAAAGATTAAATTCTCCAGTGATAAGACAAAGATTGTCCGATTAAAAGAAAACAATAAAATTTGATTATATGCTGTTTACAACAAAAAAGTTAATATCCTTTTGTTTATTAAGGCCAATGAAAATTTATTTCATTTTATGAAAACTACTTTTAAAAGTTTCAGTGCTATCTTACATCATACACTTTATTTTCTGAAAAAAAGCACTCATGTAGTATATTTAAATGTCTGCTAATGTTGCAAAATTCAGTTCTTATATTAATATTCTTTTAACTCTAGTCAGGTTTACATATAGCTGAAGTGTAACATGTTCAAATGAGTGATTCTTGATTTGTTGTTAAAGCTAATTAAGTAGATACATATATACACATATACATATTTCATTTTAGAGCTGCATTCTGATTTCTCAATAAATATACTGAGTTAGCTTTGCTATAGTAATAAAAAAGAAATAGCTTGATAAACTGCAGTTCTGTTGTCTAAGAGCTCTCAGTTCACACTTTGCTACAGCTTTCAGCTTCATCTTTTGGGATGTCCTTCCTTTTCCACCATCCTCCGTGGCTATATCTGAAGGGAACCTTGGAGAATTTGTCCTCCTTGGGTACTAAGCAGATTCATCAGCATAGTATCTCATGGTAGAAATTTGGGATCCCCAAAATTCTTTTAAGTTATGATTTGTCACAGTCTTCCTGTGGTGACTCCTGGTTGGTTGCAGTTTTGCTAGTACCGTCAGCCCTCTGTAGTCAGGGTTTCTATATCCATGGATTCAACCAATCACTGATCAAAATGATTTTTTTGAAAAAGTGTACTGAACATGTACAGATTTTTTTCTCATCATTATTCCCTAAACAATACAGTGTAACAATTATTTACATAGTATTTAAATTCTGTTAGATATTATAAGTAATCTAGAGGTGATTTGAAATATACAAGAGGATGTGTTTAGGTTACATGTAAATACTACATTTTATATAAGGGACTTGAGCATCCACAAATTTTAGTACCTGTGGGGGTCCCGGAACCAATTCCCCTTGGATAGTGAGGGATGATTGTACAATCTGTCAAACCTTTATTGGCATACAAATAGCTCTATCTGCCAATAGCTATACTCACAATTTTTTTTTTAGATACACTCTCTACCTAGATTTATTCTGAGTTTACTAGCCTCCTAGATGAGCCATGTTCACATCTCTTTATTCTGAACATTGTTTTTCTTTAACTAAAACATTTTCTATGGGCAATTTAAAACCATTTGTAGTATTTAAGAAGGTGATGACCATACTAAAGATTTGGTCTTTTCCTTGAGATCTAGTCTAAGTTTTGTTGCCCAAGCATCTCTCAGTATTTTCTTTTACTGGTTATAGATGAAAAATTAACTGTACCTTTCAACTTTATTAGAATATAAGTTTCTGGATTCTCTCTCTATACTTTCATCCCAGGATCCACTTCATACACTTTTATCCAAATTTTATTGAGTTTCTCTTACTCTGTAATACCTTGTCAAAAGCAGCTAAAAATAACAACCCAGGCACCTGAACAAAATTCTTGCTTTATAATCTCTTTGTCTAAAGCCACAAGTTCAATAGGTACATTAGCTCACATCCATGCTATCACAGAGGACATTTTTCCAAATATGACATCATTGAACAACAAAGGTCATCATTTTTCTCAGCTTCCAGTATTTTCCTGGTCACCTACCACCTCGCTCTGAGGCCAATGGCTCATACTTTATGTCTTTGTTAAGTCGTCACCCTACTTTTGGTACCATTTGCTGTACCCAGGTTCAAATTTCTGTATTTTCAGATTTGTTTCAGTGGCAGCAACCATAAAATCCCATTCACTTACAATAACAAACATTTATTTTTTTGTTCTCATTGTATTTTGGCAGCTAGCATATTGGTAGCTGCAGCTCTGCTCCCCGGGTCTTCATGTTCTTTTTGTTTGTTTCATTTCCTCCCAAACATATATTGCAAGTATCACAGAAACTCATAGCAACACATGCAACATGGGCTGGTTTTCAATATAACAGAGAGCCGGAGCAAGAAGGGTGAGCACCGAAGATCTACAGGGGTCAGAATGGGAGCAGAGGTCCAGGAAGTCTGAATCTATCCAAGCAGCTCTTTCCTCTGGCATTCCAGGCTCATCACTTCCTCTTATTCCAAGGGGGCTCATCCACATACAGAAATCCAGGCAGCTCCAAACATACTTGCCCCGCTGTGTTTCACGTGGCATCTCCACAAGCCAAGCCCCAGTTCAAATTCTGCACAGAAGTTCCCCTTGCTGTCAAAGAACTTCTGCACTATTTTATCGCTGAAGTTCCGGTCACCTGGTTTCCCTGCCTTCGACTCCTTACCGCTCGGCAATCCGTCGCTGTCAGTTCTCCTGGCGCCCTCACAGTAGCTGGAGAACTTCTGCGGCTCTCTGTGACGGCCGTGGGCTGCAGCCACGGGCATAAAGCTATCCTTCTCCAGGGCCTGGACTCTTTTATCCCTTCTCTTCTGTCTCCTCGGTGTATTTGTGCTGTGAGTGTTTGACTCTGTCACCTACAAAGCCGTGCTGTGACTCTGGCCTTTGGATGACGCTTCATCCCCTGACATCAGCAAAAAGCTTGGTACAGAGTGACCGTCACAGAGCGCCTTCGAGGTATCTCCAAAGCCCTGGAGTTGCCTCAGGGGATGGGCAAGCCCAGCTTTCTTTAAGGACTTTTTGACCCTGCGACAGTTTCCGCTCCGATGTGAATGCAAAGTTGCTTTTCAAAAATTTGATTTTTAAAGTTTTAAAAATTTGATTCCTGGGATCAAATTGGTGCTGACATCAAAGCCATCAGCCAGCCTGGGAACTGACCAGGTCTCTGCAAATCCCTTACATAAACACCGGGTCCTCTCTGTGGCTTCCCAAGTCGGGGATCTGGGCAGGGCACCTGGTGCCTCCATTGGCCTCCGAAATTTCTGGAATCGGATTGCTTTTTTTTCTGTCGTTTCAGGGTGCAGGAGGAGAGACCAATGGTGGAAGTCGGGCGTGGAAGCAAGCTGGGTGTTCGGAAAACCTCAGGCTAATCACAGAGCGTCCAGGCCTCTGTTCACCGTTCGCCGGGGGCCACCGGGCCACGTCGGCCGGCTCAGAGCCACTCCGGCCATGGCCCCAGACATCTAACACTGGAATAACTGCCTGCAAACACGTCGAACTCGAAACCGGTGATGAAATCGTCACCAGAGGACAGACCTGTGGTCCCTGAGAGAGCTGAACACCTGCCCTTACCGCCCCCCCCCCCACGACAGGAAAAGAAGGGAAAAGGGAGGCTGCGGACGCAGCAGCAGGATGTGGGGTGCCAGGGGGCGCGGGCTGGAGCGCAGGGAGCGGGTCCTACGTCCGGCTGAGGGTAGGGGCGGGGTCTGTGCACCTCCCGCTCCTGCAGCTCCTGTCCGAGTCCGCCACCCGCCAGGGCTCAACCCTCAGCTAGTGAAGGCACCAGGTCTTCACATTCTGCGATGCAGATAGAAGGAACCGCATGCCATTTCATCAATGAAGGACCCATGTACGACAGTGGTCCCATAAGATTACAATGGAGCTGAAAAACTCCTGTCGCCCAGCCACATCTTAGCTGTTATAATGTTGTAGTGCAACGCATTCCTCATGTGTCCGTGGTGCTGATATACACAAACCTACTGCACTGCCAGTCTATAAAAGTACAGCACATATTAATATAATTATGTACAGTACATTATACTTGATAATGTTAATAAACCACCATGTTTATGTATTTATTATACTGTCGTTATTTTAGAGTGTACTCCTACTTATAAAAATGTTAACTGTAAAACAGCCGTGGGACCAATGGTAGAGGTAGAACACAGTGATGATACTGATGATCCTGACCCTGTGTGGGCCTAGGCTAATGTATGTGTTTGTGTCTTAGTTTTAACAAAAATTTTTCAAAAATAGAAAAGAACCTTATAGAATAAGGATATTGAGAAAAAATATTTTTGTACACCTGTGAAATGTGTTTGTTTTAAGGTATTTATTACAAAAAGTCAAAACGTTAAAAAAAATTTATAAAGTAGAAAGTTGTAGTAAGCTAAGGTAAATTTATTATTGAAGAAAAAAGATTTTTAAATAAATTTTGTGTAGCCTAAGTGTACGATGTTTATAAATCTATGGTAGTGCACAGTAATGTCCGAGGCCCTTGCATTCACTCCCACTCAGTCTTTCATTCACTCATCCAGAGCAACTTCCAGTCGGGCAAGCTCTATTCATGGTAAGTGCCCTACACAGGTGTGCTATTTTAATCTTTTATACCTTATTGTTACTGTACTTTTTCTAGGTTTAGATATATTTATATAAAGAAATACTTGCATTGTGTTACAGTCGCCTACAGTATTCAGTACAGTAGCATGCTGTACAGATTTGTAGCCTAGGAGCAGTAAGCTACACCATAGAGCCTAGGTGTGAAGTAGGCTATACCATTTAGGTTTGTGTAAGTATACTCTATGATATTTGCACAACAACAAAATTGCTTAATGATGCATTTCTCAGAACATGTTCCTGATGTTAAGTGATGCATGGTTGTATTTTCTGTCTACATTTCAGCTCCAGAATATATATTCTTTCTACATTTCTCGTGGTTAAGGGAAAAAGAACGGGGCTTCCAGGAACAACCAATGAGTCTTCAAACTTCTGTTTGCATGTGGCTCATGTTATGTCTGCTCACATGCAATCGCATGTCAAGCATGTCAAAGCAAGTCATACAGCCAAGCCTTATAATAGGATGGAGCATTAGGAAGTATACTCCACTTTCATGGAAATACTACAAGTCACATGGCAATGGGTGGGTATATGTTACCCTTTTATAGTGAAGGGGGGAGCAAATAATAAAGGGTAGTGATATAATCCACCACAGACACCAAAGCCAATTATATCCAAGAAGTTTAATCGATTTGGTGGAATGACTTACTAATGTATCGAGATGCCCATTTGCCCATTTTTCCTGTCAAACAGATTAAATGGAAAACTAGAATCCTAATTAAAAGAAGAGGTGTGTCCCAAAAGTAACTTTGTTGTAGAGCAGTTGAGTTATGATGTTCATTACTAGATATGTTATTACCATGGTGTTAGTTATAGGTATGCCTTACATTTATGAAGCTCTTACTATGTGCCAGGCATAGTGGTAAGCCTTTTCCTGACCTTACTTCATTTAAACCTAACAACAGCTCTAAGATGTAACTTTTTCTCTTCTCATTTGTAGATGAGAATATAAAAAGGCAGAATAATTATGCAACTTGCTCAAAGTCACAGATTCCTGCTCTTGCCCGTTATAATACGTTTTCTTTCTCCACCTTTCTTTGTCATGTAATACAGAAATTCTATTAACATCATCATCTATCCTCTATTTCCATATTGCAGGAATGGGGACTTACCACCTCAAGAAGTAGTTTATTCTAATTTAAGATAGCTCAAATTACTAGAAAAATATTTAAGGGATATTTAATCATTACCCATTTAATCATTTGGTTTCCCTTAGATTTTTTTTCCAGTTAGTTCTAGTTTTATCTCATGGAGCTAAATGTATATAAAATAATCCAAAGGGTCTTCCTTCAAATATTAGAAACCATCTTCTAAGTTTTGTCTTTCCCAATCCAAAAATAAATTATTGTTTCAATAATTCCTTAAATAACGTGGGTTGCAGATTTTTGTCATCTTGGTTACCTTTCTCTTGGATAGCCAAACTCTTAAGTGTGGAACAAGAAGTGGATACAATAAAACATGTGAATATTTATGCCAGATATGCAAGCATTGACAGTTTCTATTCAACCGCTATATCTCAGAACGTAATAGTACTTGCTATTTTGGGAAATCTGGTTCCTGCCTCTTTCTCTGGTCTGAATTATTACATTAATGAATTTGTGATATCCTACTGAAGAAACAATTCTGGTGTCTTCAATAAGGAATCAGTGTCCGTCCCTAATAATTTTGTAGAATCGTGGCCTGAAGTCTCCTCTATCATCTCAAAGACTTAGAAAAGATTAAATGTGAGTGATGGGTTTCTCTGGCCTGCTTTGGTAAATTTATGTGCTCACATAGAATATTGTTTAGGTTTAACTCAAGACAAATACCTGAACGTTTCTGTTTGACACTTGTATTTGCCAAATCCCAAAGCTGACGTGAACTCTCAGCAAACCAACTTCTTGGCATCTTCTCCAGATAACACATGCACAGCAAGTAATAGTGACTTCAACTGTTCTTTAAAATGTCAACTCAGCTTTTCTTTTACTCAAGGAAGCTATTAAAAGATTTTATTTAAAAACCCTAAACTTGGGAATGAATGCTAAATTCTTCTCTTACGGTCAGGTAGGTCTCTTCCTAGTGATCACATGTGAGAAGAATTTGCCATTGAAAAAGCCTATGTATTTGTCTTGTACTGTATAACAAGTAGGTCAGGGTGAAGACAGTCTAACATGATTATACGGATAAAGAATACCCTGTTGTAAATATGCTAGCCATGTTAGGAAAATGGAAGTAATTATCTGTATTTCTTAGCACTTTTAACGATTTTAGTGCCACGTGTATTTCAGTCTTACAGGGATTTGCACGAGGGAAAGAAAGCCCAGAAAATCCACTACTGCCTCCTGCCATTTGTTCTTATTTTTTTGTGCATTTTGTTGTTGAATTTTGGGAGCCAGTCTTGAACTTGTTTGAAAATCAAAGAGTCCTTAAGCCATGAGATTCACCTGAAAGTCATGTTAAAACACACCTTGCTGGGCATCACTACCAGAGTTTCTGATCCAGAAGATCTGGGGTAGGGCCCAAGAATTTGCATTTCTAGAAAGTTCCCAGGTGATGCTGATGCTGCTATTCAGGGCACCACACATTTAGAACTGCTGGAGGGGAGGACCTTTTACAGGGATCTACCTTGTTGAGGAATTGAGGCCTTCTCCAGGTATTCAACAATGTGATTCACTTCATGTAATGATTAATGTACTTGGGGAGTTCCCTCTGAGCTAGAACACCGATTCAGTAGAAAACAAACAAAAGTAAATCTCAGCAACAGTCAATTTAGTAGTGAGGGTGACACTGGGGTTGCAGATTATTCAGTTTGGCATATGTAGAACAAAGAACTATTTGACTGAATGGAGTCACTTTTCAGCCTGTTAAAAATATATTTTTTAATTTTAATCTACTTAATGATTGATTGATTTTACAAAAAGTTTGAGCGAGTACAGGTTTGTGTGCAGGTTTATTCATAATCTTCCCAGAAAGAACACTCAGATTTTTGAAAATGTCCATAGTGATTTTTTTTTTTTTTTACTTAAGCCAGCATTTTCAGGTATTTTCTAGTAACAAACCTGTTAACACATCACCACACTTAAAAGACCTGAATTAAGGTTAATATCTCATTAGTTGAATTAAGAATTTCACATTTTATTTGTCAACAACCTTAAGGCAATGCATAGTTATGACACCTTAATTCAAGCAAACATTAATTTATTTAAATGATATATATTTATTGATATATTATTCAATTTTAAATGTCTGATATTAAATTACTATGCAAGCTTTATTTGGTTAGAACTTCCTACTAATCTTTTTCTATTCTCTTATTTTCAGTTTTTTATGTGTCATTCCTTAAAGTAGACTAGTGGGTTTATTTTAAAGGTAATGTGAAAATCCATGTCTTTATTGATAAGCAAGTTTTATCTTTTATATTTATTGTGATTACTGCTACATTCGATCGTTCTTTTGCCATTTTTATTTTGTATTTTGTGTTTATCACATTTAAAATTTTTTTCTGACATAAATTTCAACCTGTTATGAGAAAATCAAGGTTTATTTTTCATCTTCCCTTAGTGAATGTCTTAAATCTTTAATGTGCATGCCTAACAAAGTCTAATTTTAACATAAATTTGAATCTGCACAAGATTCTTAGGGCACTTTATCCCCAAATTATGCCCAGTTTTTGAGAGGGCAATTTTAATCTTTTATTTACTCCCCCTTATTTTAAAATATATCTTATAAGTAGTTCTTATTAATATTTATGCTCAATTTTTACTTAGATTTACCCCAAAATTTACTTTTTGGTTTTGTTCCTTAAAACCAAGACACTGTGAAAGGTATGATGCTTCATAAGCTGACAAGACGGCTTGCCAATTTCGTGGATACCAGTGGAAGACAAGAGAAACGTGAATTAGAGACAGGGGACTGTATTCTGATGGCAGTAGCAGTAGCCATAGTGTTGCAGCATTTTTCTGATGTTTCCCTTCACCTTCCAAGTCCCACAAGGGCAGTTCTCTGAATCCTTGCATGTGTTAGCTGTGGGCTATGGACAATGTTATTTGCCTTCCTTGCTGATGTATGTGGTTATAATATGTGAAAATACTAAAATTTAAGCAGTTTTATGCTATTGGAACTCAAAACTTTTTTTAAATTTGTTAAGGGAATCTGTGAATACGTACTTGTTAAAGGTGCCACCATTAGATATTATCTTCCTTATGTTAATTACCTAATCAAAAGTATTGGATGTTATTAACAATAAGCCCTGAAGCAAAATTTTCAAAAATAGTCTAGAAGAATTGCTGCATATGTCATTCTAAGTTCAATAAAAATGCCTTCTAGGACCTTTTCTTCTGTACTAACATGTCACGGTGGAGTTGAACAAGCAGTAGATTAACATCTGAACACCAATTTTAAATTATAGTTTTGTCTGATATTATGCAGTGATTGTATTAATAATTAGGTAACTAGACCTTCTTTGATCCTGTTTTCCTCATCTGTAAAATAATCCACTCTTACTATCACCATCACTAATGATAAAAACATTTAAAATATTGCTGCTTGTGATAAGCAGAATCATGGTCCCAAAGATGTCTATGTCTTAATCCCTTGAACCTGTGGAATATATTAGCTCACATGGTGAAAGGAACTTTTCATGTGTGATTAGATTAAGAGTCTTGAAATAGGGAGTTTATCCCGGATGACCTGGGGGAATGGGCACTGTAATATCATGGGCCCATTCTCATGAGAGAAAGAGGAAGGCAGGGGGTGTGAGAACAGAAGCTGAGTAAGTGATGCAGCCTGACTGTGCATTGCTTCCTGGCTTAGAAGATGGAAGGGACCATGAGCTAAGGAATTCAGGTGGCTTCTAAAAGCTGGAAAAGGCAAGGGAACAAATTCTCCCTAGACCCTCTAGAAGGAAGGCAGACCTGCCAACACCTCCATTTTAGTCTAGTGAATTCTGTTTTGGACTTCTGACTTCTGAAAATGGAATAAAGTCAATTGTGTTGTTTTAGGCCATTAAATTTGCTGTAATTTGTTGTCACAGTACTAGGAAATGAATACGCCACTTCATGAGATTATTGTGACAATTTCAAAATTTAGTGGATAATGGAAAAGTGCTTTGTAAACTGAAGTACTATAGAAATGTTAGTTATTAATAAAATTAAAGTGAGTTCTAACAACTCTAATTAGAAGGATGAGGTCTGTTTCAAACAAAATCTAGATTAGAGATGGGCTAGTGGGTCTTTGCCATTTATATCAACTTTAATAGTGTTCCTCTCAAAGTGAATTAACAGAACCATTAGAAGCAACCCCTCTGGGACCAATCTGAAATTAATTTTTCAGCTTTATCTCCAAAACATTCTCTAAACCATAAATTAACAGGAAGCAATAATTCTCCTCTGAGCAGAGCAACTGCTTAAGTTAGAGGTCCAGTGGTATAGCACACAAGTGGCCTGAGGATAAAACAATCCTTGCTGGTAGAGAATTTTTAAGTCAAAGAAAAACCTGTTATATATGTCGTAGCCCACTGTAGTGTAATTGTAATGATAAATTAATTATTTTTTAATTTTGTAGCCTGCAAAAATATAGAGAGAACATTTTTTAGCTTAAGAAAGAACTGAATTTGTTCTCTCTCACCTGCCTCCTCTCTTCCCCCAACCTCCATTGCTGGTTGTTAACCAATAATTAACCCTCATGAGAAAATCTAATGCCACTGTTTATTGGCAACAGACTATAAAGGTAATCCAATTGATACAAATTATTAGGGATTACCAGGGGTTTCCTCCTTTGTGCACCTAAAAACTACTTTGTATTCAGAAACAATGACATATGAAATTTAAGTCAACTGATATGATTGCTTTAAATTATTCACGCATTTAACATTATGTAGAAAAACGATTAAAGTCTTCACTGGTATTCCAGATAGCCTGTTGTCAAATTAAAAGAAACTCACTTCTATATTCTCAAAATTTTATTTGTCCTTGCAGTGATTTTCAAAAGCACATACAATGTTGAAATGAAAACAAATTTGTCTATTACAGACATAACCTTTGTTTCAAACAGGTTCTAATAAACGTGTCCAGTCTAGCCCAAAGGGAAAAACAGACATTAGAAAGGATAGTGCCTTGGCTAATGGGCATTGTAGGGACACCTACTCTTTAATTTCACTCTGGACCTTGAATAAGAACGTGTTTCATTTGAGTTAATTCCCATGCAAAATTATTTTAATCCAGCAATTACATAACAAAAACCTCCAGGGGAAGTTTGAGCCATGAGACTTCTGGGAGTTGTAGTTGGCTACGAAAACAGAGGAGCTTGAATGACATTAGGGTAGACATGAAGTTATGTCTCCAACAGGTGAGGAGTGCCAGGGAAATATGGATATTATTTGTAAGGAATTCTCTTTGGGCCCAAATTTAAAATGGCCAGGTGTGGCATGCATTTCAGCAGCACAATATGAACGGAACAGAAAATGAACAGAAAATTTTGGTTTGCTTTGGTTTAGTGTGTCAGTATTTAGTTTCTTGGAATCTGTCCATACAACTAAATATGAATTTTTTTTTAAATTTTTGCATTTGTAACCCTTGTCCAACCTAAACAGTGCCGGCTGTTGCAAAAAGTTGACTGACAGCTGTTGACTGTAGGCTTTTGACTTCCCCATTGAAGTCTTTGGACACTTTCTCTCTAGAAGAACACAGGCCCCTCTGACCGTGGGATTTATCCCATTCTACTGTAGGGGACTACAGTCAGGCTTTCTAGTGCCCAGATGTAGCATCCCTGCTTCCTAGTAGCAGCTTTCTTCATCTTGTAGCTGCTGTCACCCTAGAACTATCCTGAGCACAAGGATGCCTCCTTGGAGGCAGCCTTGCACGGCCCCGGGGATCATTGTTCTGCTTATTCAGACCCCATTTCCTAAATTCTTTACTTCCCTCAGATACTGTGAAGCCTCCAACATGGTCTGCGCCTAATTCTCTCACTTTTCTCTTCCTTCTCAAGCCACAGCAGGAGCCTCACCTTCCCAGTGTCCCCTGCTTTTGGAGGACCTTGTTTCCATGTTTCCATTATTGATGGAAGGATGGTGGCATGACTTTGCTTTCCAATGTCACTATTCTGTCAGCAGACTGGCCCTCAATCCCATACGGTAACACCCCTTATGGGAGTGTCCTATACCTACCTACCTGATCTTGTTCCTCTTTCCAGGTGAGCACCACACACAATGACCCAGCAAAGCTCAAGGTGAGGTAGTCTTTGAGCTTTTCAGCCAAGTATTTATTTATATTACATTCAAAGTGTGCAATTCTATTTATCTTTGTATTCTTTTATTCTTAATTCTTCCTCATTTTCAGTACAAGAAACATGGCTATACCAACTTGCAACAGTACCCGCCCCACTTTCTAGAAGACTTTGGTATCTGGCTCATGGTGAAACTCCTGCCAAGAGTTTACATGCCATGTAACTGACACAGGCAGTAACTTCCATCCAATGAGGGCTCCATTTTCTTATTACTTCCCTTCCTTTTATGCCCAGTATGATTCTTGGAATTGATCAGACCTTTCTTTCACCAAATACCTATTGGTTCCTTTAAACTATGATATTACTGCTCCATCTAGTTAGAATATTTCAGTAGGAGATTAATGATATCATTCGCACTCTGGGTTGCCGTATGCGCCTAAGGACCCAAGAGGGAAGGGAAGGAAGAGGGAACGGGTGGATCATATGACCCTGCCACCTACACCAGCTCAAAAACCGAAGGAAATATCCCTCGTTGCCCTCTCTTAGACTAGTGCTCTAGATTCCTGTTCAGTAGTTCTGGATGCGGACTGAGAGGCCACATTGCTAATAAGTTCCAGGTGTCACCCATGTTGCCGGTCCTCTTGCTGCACTTTGATTAAGAAGGCTCTAAACAGAATCTGGAAGATCATCAGCCTTTTGAGTCCAATTTTAAATATGCAATTGATTCCTGTAATTTTTTGTTCTCATTGAAATGCATACCAGTAAATTTGTAATCAGTATTGGAATGCTTGGGAGAATTTGAGATTTGCTATATTTGTAAGTTTATTTAAACTTTAAAAATTTGTTCAGCACTGGGGAAGAGTTTGCTTGATCATAAATTTACCCAATCAGGCATATGAAGTAGGGTATTTTAATTTATAAATGCAGTTTAAAATTTTTAAGGGGATTTAACTAACTCAGTTTTTCAATGAGACTGATTGTTTTAAGGGAAATTTACTTTGTGTAACTTGAGTTCATCAAACACTGATCCAAGTTTCCTGCAAAAGCTGTTCTATTTTCTGTAATATTTACTAGGTTAACAAATAGATAAGAAGATTTGCAAATTAAACTTAAAAATTTAATTATGTGTCAATTTTTTTACTTTAACAAACAAAAATACATTTAACAAAGAACCCTAAATAGGTCTTTTTTTAATGTAAAAAGGGGCCCTTGGATAAAATTGATTTTGACTTTAGCAATTTACCCAACTCTGATGTGTATCTTTAAAAATGTCTTATTTCCTCTGCATTGCCAGGCTTTCTTTCTTGATCGTTGTTCTGCCTTGGGTGGACATCTGGGAGTACTTTTCTACTTTAGTCAGGGCATGCAGCTCACTCCCCAGTGGGTGGGCTTTGTAACTGATTCCTGGGGCTTTCTACCCAGTCCTCTCCTACTGGTCTGTCTGGAAGCCTCCCCCAGGTGGTCTCCTCCTCCTCCTCCTCCCTCTTCCTTTCTCCTTCTTTCTCCACCAACAATGTCCCGTCCTCACAGTTTCCCCAAGGACTTCTCAGTCTGTAA
Organism: Lepilemur ruficaudatus; assembly: GCA_963574885.1. Classification (NCBI taxonomy): domain Eukaryota; kingdom Metazoa; phylum Chordata; class Mammalia; order Primates; family Lepilemuridae; genus Lepilemur; species Lepilemur ruficaudatus. The sequence goes on from CAUYRT010030858.1 coordinate 149,072, forward strand.
AATCTCTTAGATCTTCCTCCTGCCTCCCACCACACCTCATGCAGGGACATACTTCCTTTTGTCTTCAGTCCTTTGGTCCAGGTTCAGTTCCATCTGGTTTTCCACTGTGGAGATAGCAGGACATTTAGATCCATGGGAGTATTTTGAGAATGGGATTAAGAAAGGCAAAACATCTTTAAGACAATAAATAAGAATTTAAGTAAATCCTTTATTAAACAAAAATGGCTTTGATTCTTCTGTGAATTGAGTTGCATTGCAAAAACAATTCTTCTGATATCCTAGCTTGAGTATTGTCCTAGCTTCCTAATAGGGGAGCCTAAGTGCAGACCTTGGGAAATCAATGCGGTTTGGTATGTAATCCTGCAGCATCTAGATAGAGCACTTCTATCTGGCATTCTGATAGAGTAAATCATAATTTTCTTTACCTTTTATTTCAGTATGTCAGTCTCTGCATTCTCTAACCTGCCACTCCCTCCCAAGATGATCTCTTGGCTCAGCTCTATCTAAAGCCAACCAAGACATTTTTCTCCTTCTTCTTATTTTTTTCCTCCTCCTTCTCTACCTCTTTCTCCTTCAAACCATAGTAGGAGCCCCATGTCATCCTCAGGTGACTGTGTCCTGGAATCAGCATGCTCACTTAGCCTGAGATCTGAAATGCTCATTAAGTTGAGGCCCTTCTTCCCACTTCTCTGCCTGTGCTTAACTCTCTGATTTCCTGGGTTTCCTTTCAATTTCCTGCTGGAACCAGACCCTTGTCCTGAACTTCACAATGATTAGCAGCTTGTTTGGTCCTTTGAAAGCTCCAGCCCCAGGTTAATAAACCATGACTTAGAAAGAAATTCCGATAGTTGGATGCTCCACATCTGCTTCTAACTAATTAACCTATTAGATTGGAGACATATGATCTGCCTGCATGGTAAGTGCAGAGATTTCTGGTCTTGTGTTCCCAGCACCTGTACCTCCTGAATGTAAGTATCAGCTCTGATTGAAACCCAAGGTCTCTCATTTTCTTGAACTTTGTTATTTCAACTGCTGGTTTTACCCTTGGGAAAAAATTCTGCCACCTGGTTAGTTTCCCCAGCTCTAGACCCTTCCATTCCCTGTTGTCATTACTCTTTCTGCTGCCCTGCTTGAGCTCCCAATGAGCAGAGAGCCCTTATGAGTTATTGCCTTGCATATCCGCAGTTCGATTATAATTGATGTTCATAGGCATGTCCCTAAGTCACTATAGGAGCTAAAGGTGCCTTCTAAATCATCAAGGAAAGAATAAATTATGTTCAGTAAAATTTTATTATTCCCATATTTTCATTCTTTAAAACCTGGTAATCCACATAGGAAATATGGTTAACTCTGTACTAATCAGATTCTTCAACAGCCCATTCCTGAAGAGCTTAAAATTTACTGCCTCAGGAAAGATCTAGATGATTGAATATTTCATTCTATATCCAGATATTTGATGTCATGTGCACAGACTTCAGACAGAGTTTAGTTTTCAGTGTAATAGGAAGGTAATGTCCAACAGATGAGCCCTCAGTGTTGTGGCTGCTCACGCCACACTCCTTGCTACCTGCGAATTCTTTTGTACCAGTCATACTGATAGCCTTCTGGGTGAATCCACTTCATTCTTTGAAGAATTGAGTACCGGGTTCACCATCTCTCCTCAAGCGTTACTTCCTTGATAATTCTTTATGAGGAAATGCCAACACTGTGGCAGCCAGACGTGCTTACTAAATATTCCACGTGTTACCGTATATTTGGTGGGGCTTTAGGACTGGTTTTAGCCAATGAAATGTGAGTGGAAATGAAGAGTATCATTTCTGAGCTGAAGCATTTAAGAGCCAATGAGCTGTCTCCATTCTCTTGCTTTTCTTTGGACAATGACTGTAGATGCCACATGTTGAGATGCAGAGCTCAAAACTGACTCCCTAAGTCACTCAGTGGAGACAGCAGCCTTGGAGAGCACTGAGCCACAATTTGGCATGCATTATAAATGTGGGGGTTTGCTTGTTGCCACTGAAATATTCAGGTTGTCACTGCAGTGTAGCATCACTTCCCTAATTTCTACATATATGTAGTCAATCCTCTCAATATCATGGACTCTCAACTCCTTGACTTCTTTTCCTCCAATGATCTTGTCTTTCACCTTACCTCAGCCATCATTCCCTTTGTTGTCTATCGGTTGCTGCCAATAACTGTACCCCTTGTGTAAACTAAATCTTAAGTAACCTACTCTCCAAATATCATCTCCTATGTTTCCAACTTACTACTGCTGGTATCCCAATGTCAACTGTTCTGTACTCCCTAGTTTTTGTTCTTTCTCAAAACACAGATTCTCATTTCTCTCCTTACTGAGCCTAGATTCCACCGTTTATCACTTTAGCCACTCCTGTGCACACAGTCTCAACTTCTTTGCCCTCTCTCCCTTCTTGGCAGAACTCTAACCTATGTTAAATCCAATGTTCTCGAAACACACTTGTATTTGTGAACAGGCAAGTGGAGATAGCTGGAGAGAAACATGAAACTCTACGGCTGGATCCTAATGATTATTGAATTATTCCCATTATATTCCTCCAAGCCCTCTCACTCCCACATTGTCTGGGATGAGCATTTCATGCTGTCTCCTCTCTCCTCAATTTCCCATCACTTTCTCCCCTGTTTCATTCTTAGCTAATGACTCTGCTTTTTATTTTATTGAGAAAATGTGAGCAATCTGTAAAGCACTTGCACACACTTTCACTACCAAATCTACTAGCCTACTGGCATCTTTGCCCATCCATTCCGCTGTCTTGCCTGCTACTTCAGATGAACTGTCCTTGCTCCTATCTAGGGACAATCCCATGATTTGTGCACTGCATCTTGTTCCTTATGCCTACTCAAGGTAATTCACCCTGCAACTGTCACTCCTTTCCCTTGCATTATAAATTTCCTTGGTGGGAGGAAACAATGAAGGAAAAAAAGAAAATCAGTGTATTTATTACCACTCAACTGTACACTTAAAAATGGTAAAGATGGTAAATTTTATATGTATATTTTCCCTCAATGAAAAACAGTGCGAAGAAATTTCTCCATCTTTACTGAACCATCTCATTAGCATAGAAGCAAGCTCTGCCATCTCCTATCTTAGAAAGACAGGAAAACCTCACGTACCATACGCATTCCTACAGCTATGTCCCCATTTCTCTCCTCCTCTTTTAGCTAAATTCATACAATGGGTGGGTGGTTTGCATGCCATCTTCTCCTGAACCTCTACAATTAAAGTTTCATACATGTCACTCCCATGAATTAGTTCTTGTTGAGATTTCCAACCCCATATAGCCAAATCCAAAAATCAATTCTCCATTTTCATCTTACTCCACCATTTGACATAGCTGAACATTTCAAGCAAATTGAAATACTTTCTTCACTTGGATTTTAAGATGTCACTCACTCTAGGTTCTTTCTACGTCAATGTCATTTTCTTCTTAGTTTCTTTTGCTTCTCATCTTCTAGACCTCTGGTCATGGTGGCATAACACAGGGCTCGATTTTTATGACTTGTATCTTTTTTGATCTGTCCTGACTCCCTGGGCTATTTCCTTTGATTCAATGGCTTTAACTAATATCTATGTACTGACTACTTCCAAATATGTTGCCACCCCAGATGAGATATTCAAAGTATGGAAAACCTCAATTGTAAAGAGCACAAAGTCCTGCGGGGGTTTTTCTTTTTCTTTTTCCTTTTCATTCTGTAAATTGAAGACAGCTGGCCATACAAGCTGTAAAGTGAGTCCCTACAATGTTTTAGACACGCTATTTGAGTTTTAAGGCATACTCTGAAAATGAGAGTTGATTATACTCATAATTAATAATTCCCAAAGCATTAAAACTGAACTTAGGTGAATTTATTTCACTTTTTATTTCAAAGACGAGCATCAAGTTAACTTTTTCTGGCATCACTTTCTATGCTAGACATCTTTCAGACTTCTTTGTCTGAACACAGAGATGATCCTTACTCTTCCTTCTCTTTTTGTCAAACTTTTCCCACAGCTCTGGGGAAATGCAGACGAAGAGTATAAGACACAAGAGTTGGTAGTTTTGAGACAGATTACAATTTAAGTGATTGTTACTTAAGCCATTAAGGCAGGGTATACATAGTGCTTTAGGTTGAAAACCTGGACTCCTGAATATAAATTTGGAAAAATTTATGTTGGCCCTTAATCTCCAATGGTCTTTTAAACTTTATTTATTGGTTTTCCTTTGAAAAACTTGTGTGAGCAGAGAAAATGATTCTAAACTACAACACTGGGAAAATCAGGGATTATGGCCAATAATTGCCCAGAATGTTGGAGGTCTTTTTACTAATCAAGTTTGGATAGGGTTTTACAATAGGCAGACTGGTTATTATGGTACCTGCCACCAAATAGTGGCTTCAAATGAGTCACTTTTCTGTAAGCATTAGCTGTCTCGTCTAAAAAATGAGATTGAATTTAGTGGTTTGGAAGGGTCCTTTTAGGCATTTACATCCTACAATCTGCGTGGTTTTTTTTTCCTGTATCTTTACAAAGATGAATGAGATTGAGTGAAAATTTATGCCTTCCTTTTTTGTGTGTTCCGTTATAAACTTTGCCAGCATATTCATATGACTTTCCCTACTTCTGGTGGAAAGAAAACCCTAGTGTTAAATTCTCTGAATTGGAGTTGGTGTTTCTCGGTCCAATATTCTTCTGGTTTTACTAGGCCATGCAATCCCTTCTTTTGCAAAATGCTCCTTCTGACTCCTCAACCTTATAATTCTCTTGGTTCTTCCATGTTCTTAAATAATCCATCTCCCCTTTCATTATGAGTGTGAAATCAAGCTGCTCCAGCCCTACGAGACTTTTCTTCTTATCATGTATGATTGGTCCCAGAGTCAGGCAGGTGACCAAACTGAGCCATCAAAATTTTTCCTATAATTGTTCAAACTGGAGAAAGGAAAAAAACATGTCATTTCCTCTCTTGTAATGAAGCTGGCCAACAGGAAGCAGGTGGCTTCACGTTCTTTTGTTCCCTGCTATGTGAAGAAAACTGGTCTGAGAGCATGATGCCACACAGTGGCAAGAGAGGAGGAGCAAGATGCACTTGGTGGTATTTGAGACACTGTGGCCAGCTGAACCACTCAGCTTCCTGCAGCTACAAGAGCCTTCCAATACATTCCAGTTTTTGCTTAAGCTAGTTTGAGTCTAGGTTTCCGTCTGTTGCAACCAAGATTAAATGCTGACTCTTATTTTCATACCCTGTCATATATGGACATTTGTGGTGGGAGAGGTAGTCATTTTTCCTTTTTTCTCTTTTTTTTCTCCCCTCTTTCTTTTTTAAGCTATCAAAATAATTGAGGACATATGGAAGGATTCTGGCATGAATTAGCATCAGTCACATTCAAAGCTGCTTGCATCATTGCTGTCCATTTCATACCTTCTCCCCCTTCTTTGCATAATAGTCGTTGGCTCCCTGGCCACACAAGGGAGGGCTTGACCCAAGACGCTGTTACCATGTTCCTCATGGCTCTGGCATGGTGATTAGTCCAAGATGTGAGCACATAACTCAAGCCAGATCAGTAAGGGACTTTCCCTGGATTTTTTTGTTTTTCAAATTGGATCAGAAGAGATGCCTCCTAGACTCTAGGGCCACAGAGTTGCTATTGTACGAGTCTGGCTGCTCTGTCTACACACAGGGTTGAGATAGGGCATGGTTGATGGGAGAGAGTTCAGCTGAAAGGCAGAGGACAGATTTGGAGAGGAGGAGTCTCAGTGCTGTGGAGCTTGTGGCTCCAGTCATTGTTAGCTAGAGGCCTGCTGTCACAGGCTGGGATATTCAGAAGCAGATGCTGAGATGGTATTTGGGTATTTGTAGGGATCAACACCCATGGGGGCTACATTTGTGGGGGCACATGTTAACTTGCCGGGGAGAGGCCTCTGCTTTATCTTCAATCAAGGGAGGGATTCTGGCTCTTGAAAGAGAAGTGTGGGAAACTTTTGCAGGCTCCAAAGGTGCAGGACACTCTCGGGTTCAAAATTTTGAGGTGCTTTTGTCCAGATTACACCATTTCAAATGGAAAGTTCCCATTGTCCCAACCAGGCCCTGATCTTTCTCTAACGTCTGCCTTCCTTGAGTGTCTTCCCTTCTCAGGAGTTTGGCCACTTCTAAGCCAGGGTCAGCTCCAGACTTTTCTCTCCCCTGTTGCAGGAACTTGAGTCTCTTTGTGAGATACCACAAAAGCCCTCTGGCTTTCACACTTGATTTTCATTGGCTGTCAATCACCTGCGACTTTCCATTAACGATTTTCTAGAAGAGTGATTTTCAAAGGGAGGTCCCAGGACCAGAAGCATCAGTATAACCTTGCAACTTGTTAAAAATGTAAATTCTTTTGCACTGTTTTAGATTTTCTTTTTTTTTCAAGTCAGAGTCTCACTCTGTTGCCCGGGCTAGAGTGCCATAGCTTCAGCCTCGCTCACAGCAACCTCAAACTCCTGGGCTCAAGCAATCCTTCTGCCTCAGCCTCCCAAGTAGCTGGGACCACAGGCATGCGCCACCATGCCCGGCTAATTTTTCTATATATATTTTTAGTTGGCCAATTGATTTCTTTCTATTTATAGTAGAGACGGAGTCTCACTCTTGCTCAGGCTGGTTTCGAACTCCTGACCTTGAGCGATCCACCGTCTTCGGCCTCCCAGAGTGCTATGATTACAGGCGTGAGCCACCGCGCCTGGCCGTTTTAGACTTTCTTAAACAGAAACATTAGATTGGGGCCGAGAAATCTGTGTTTTACCTAATGTCCAGGATATTTTGATTCACGCCAGAGTATGAGAACCACGGTTTTTAGAATATCTGTATCACCTGGCCATAGCCATTGGATAACATCGTCCTCTTGGTTATGAAATCTCAGCAGCTCTCAAATGCTTGATGCCTCATACCAGCTAGTGCATTCCTTCTGCCGTCACAACTCACCACTGCTGTGAGTTTCAACAGCTGGACTCTGCCATCTGCCAGATGTTGTCAGAGTTCCACCTACCCAGTGATGGAGTCCTTGTTGCTGAGGCTAAGGTTAGGATTCTACCACTTCCCACTGAATGAATCTTGACTAATATACCTGAAATAACTAATGTGTACCTGTGGGAATGTATTTTGTATTAACAATATTAATAACAATCACATAGTACTCCACAATTATATGGTGCATTGCTGCTTATAGAATATTCTCATATGTTACTGTATGTGATTGTAATGAAAAAGCTGCGGGAAGAAGGAAAAGGCTGATTCTACTGTAGATGCCTGTGGCTTTCTATATCTTTGGATAAAATTTCATTTTTCTTTTATTATGATATGAAACATAATGATGTGAAATAAGGTAGAAACTTCTGGTTGTTCGTCGTATTGTCAGATGTCCTCATTCTTTTATTGCCTTTAATTGAAACTTGCTCCTGTAATCTCAGGAGAACTGAAGAGATAAAGACCTGTCCTCTGACTTCCTCAGAGACCCTTTCTGCAGGATGTGCTGTCACTGGGATGACACAATCCATCCACAAAGCATATGACAGTGTTCAATGACAATATTCTTCGCATTCTCTCTGGGTGTATGTGCAGTTTCCAAATGACACACTCGATCCTGTCATTTTGGCAGTGCTCACGTTTAATACCAATCACTGCTCTCAACTAGCTGTGACTTACATCAGCCGTTAAGGCAGATGAACAAATTTTTCCATTGTACAGTTTCTGTGTTTTGCATCTACATTCTTGGTCTCTGGGTTTTTAAGACTGAAATTACTAGTCTTTACTCCTGTAGATATTTTGATTGTAGCTATTCCAACTGATTAACCAGAAAACATTTGCTTTAATACCTAACACATGACTGATATTATGGCAGAGACAAGAAAATATTTAAAACATAACCTTAGTTTAAAAACCTATATCTGCTTAGGTGAGTTCCCTATGTCAGATTCCCTAGGTTCCAAGTTTGACGTGCAAATTCTTGTGCAAATGATTTCTTGAGTTAGTGTTCTTAGGAGAATCCTACAAGGGAGTACAGGAAACAGGGCAGGGCAGGGGAACAAGCTAGGCAAAGATGTAGTTTCACAAACCATCTAGCCTCAGATTTTTCCCATCGTAGAATCCTGGGGAGTGAATCCTATGGCAGAGTTTGTCCTATACAGAGCAGAGGGGACTGTTGGTGAATCAGTCACTGGCTATGGTTTCCTCAAGGGGTTGGGGCACAGCATCTCAGACATCTTAGTGGAGTCAACTGCTATCATCCAGGGGTGATCCTTTGGAAAAGTTTGCAGGTGGGAACCTTTGGCAGCCAACACTTGCAGCAGCTGGGCAGTGAGTGCGTGAGCCTGGTCAAGAGGCATTGGACAGGGCAACAATAGCATCTCCTATATGAAAGGTAATTACCTGCAACTCTAATAGTAATGATGGCAATGTCAATGATAGCAAAGGATCACACAGTGCTTAATATATGACGGCACTGTGTTGAGTGTTTCACAGCGATTGAATCATTTAATCTTCACAGTTCTTCTACGATGCAGGTAATATTATTATCCCTATTTTTACAGATGAAAAAACTCTAAATGGTTATGATCTTGGAAATAATGTAGGAAGCAAGAGCCGGAAAAACCCAGGCACAGTAGAAAATATAAATCAGGCAATGTGTCAATGGGAGAAAGAATAGGCTGGACTGTCAATTGGCTGGAAGGTGACTTTCCAGATAGAAGTGGTTCTGATGAAGGTAAAATTGGGAAGGACTGATAATAACGAGGCTATTGATGACAAACACTTTACTGTTCATGAACTACCCTCGGCAACAGTCTAATTAAGTTTCCATAATGACCTGGTGAGATGAGGGTTTGGATTCCCATTTTAGAGAAGTAAAGATTAATCACCAGTGTATGTGATCAGCTTAATGGCACTCAGAAGGGGTGTCTCAGCTAGGTCTCCAGACCGTAGAGTCAACGGTCCCATTTGCTGCCCAGATGGGAAACGCTTTCAATTGCTACAACTAAAAGTAGAAAAGATTAAATGTTTGAAGACTGTTATGGATTGAATAGTATGTCCTCAAAGTTCATGTGTTGAAGCTCTAATGCCTAATGTGGTGGTATTTGGAGACAGGGCCTTTAAAACGGTAATTAAGATTAAATGGGGTCATATCAGTAGGCCCTAATCCAATATAACTGGTGTCCTTATATGAAGAGGAAGAGACATCAGGGATGAGCTTGCACAAAGAACAGGATTATGTGAAGACACAGTGCAGTGAGGAGGCAGTTGTCTGCAAACTGAGAGAGACCTCAGGAAAAACTGAGCCTACCAAACTTGATCTTGGACTTCCAACCTATGAACTGTGAGGAAATGTATTTCTGTTGTTTAAATTAAGTCACTTAGTCTGTGGTATTTCATTATGGCAACCCTAGCCAGCTAATACAACTAACACAGAGACCTGGTGACTCAAGTAATCATCACTATTGATGATAGCGTGCACATCACTGAACCTCAGAATACATTAATAGCTGACCTATACATACAGTTCAACCGAATATACTGACTATGTTAGTTTGCTAGAGCTGCCGTAACAAAGTACCACAAACCGAGTGGACAATTCTGGAGACCAGGAGTTCAAGGTCAAGTTATCAGTAGGGTTGGTTTCTCCTGAGGCTTCTCTCCTTGGCTTGTATACAGCCGCCTTCTCCCTGTGTACTCACATGGACTCCCTTCTGTGTCTGTGTCCTAATCTCTTCTTATAAGGATGATGGTCATATGGGATTAAGAGCTACCCAAGTGACCTCATTTTAACTTAACTACTTCTTTGAAGACACCTTCTCTATCTAAATACAGTCACATTCTGAGGTACTGGGGGTTAGGACTATAATATATAAATTTGGGAGGGAGAAACAATTCAGCCTGTAACACTGACCATTTCTCAAAATCCTCAAAGTGCTTTCTAGATGTAATGTGTCCCCTTCCTGAGAAAATTAGCTGCAGATGTTTTCTTTTGTAGTAGTTGCCTTGCTTTCCACCAAGCGACTTTGTTAAGAAATTTACAGCTGATTGGATCCGTGGTGCAATCAAAGGGAGCTGTCTGGAGACTGCGTTGCCAGAGAACTCTCCTTAATAGCACAGCTTTAGACTGAGTCGGGCTAATCAACCCAAGCCTACCCTTTCTTTTTGTGGGTTTGAGTTCATAACATACAGAAAGACAGAAGTAAGAAATCTAAGTAAGGTAAAGCAGAGACACAGAGAGATACTGGATCACAGGAATGATAGAGTGACAGAGCTGGGAGCCACCGATGTTCTCTGTGCTGAAATTTGCCTCTTTGCCCTCAGAGCCATTTCCTACAATTCCCCAACATCAATCTGTCTCACTGACTTCTGGTTATGTTAAGCCAAGGGAAGGCACTGATAGGAGATTTGACTTCAGGAAGGAGGGAAAAGCCAGAGTACTGTTTTCTCTCTTCCTGTCTTAGTTGGTGTCTTTGGCAGAGGCTGCATTCATTACCTTCATGGTTCCAGCTTCTACCTGAAAGCATCTCATCTGATAGTACCACCTCACACCAGGCAGGACCACCGTGGTCCCATTTCTCCCCAGGTGGCCATGCTTTGTGGATTCTACTAACATGACCTTTTCTCTTTGTCTTTCTAGCCTTCAGGGTGACAGCAGATCATTAATGTTTTTAAAGTGAGCCACCATCCCCTGTTAGTCTTCTTACCTTTCATCATTGTGAAACCAATTCCTATATTAAATTCCTTCTACATGAAGTACCTGGAGTAATTTTTGTTTTCCTGACTGGAGCACAATGCTATAGTTTGCTGAGAATGTGAGAATTGCTCTCTAGGTAAAATCTGTTCTGCCCTGAAAAATGATAAATAGCATTTTGCTTCCAATCTCTGGCATGTGTTGCAGAGATAGTTTTCAGCGTTTCTTTTCTTTCCCATATGGCTTTACAATATATATTCATCATTTGAGATAGCCTAAGTGTATCTCTGATTCTTGCAACATGAGAGGATCCAGCATAACTCAGGCTAAGGGTATAGCACTCTTATTAAAAAAGCAAATGGTTTAATCCAGCTATTACAGAAAGGCTTAAGTGAAGAGCAGATCCTAACAGCAACACCCTTATCGTTTACATGAATTTTTATCCCATTTATCCATTTACTGGCTGGAATTCTTATGCTGGACTCCAGTGGAAGGGGCATACTCTGGTTGAAATATGGACCTATTTCATGGCTATTGTAATATTTCTTTAAAATTATAAACTTTGCAATTACTCAAACAATGGTGATCATTGAAATATTTATTAATTATCCACATTCCTATAAGTGCCTCAAAATTAACCTCACTATTGTTACATCAGAATCATGGAAAAATCTCCAAGGGCAGCTTGATCTTTTGGGAGAAGATATGGGCAATCTGGGGCCAAGTCATCTATACATTTTTAAAGCCTCATAGGGGATTCTCACACACACTCAATGCTGAGAAACACAAGTATGTGTTGGCAGAATGAAACAATGTCTTTTAATATTTTTTTTCCTCGATGATTATATTAGCTGTATGGTAGGTTTTCTTGCTCTAAGTTGACATGTAATATTAAAAGCATATTTGTAAGAATAAATATGAATTGGTATTGTCTTAAATTAAATTCATATGGAAAATATGGTATCACATTGACATTAGAGTGGGAAACTACATAAAAGAACACAGTGTGTTCCATGGGATATCAGTGGAGAGGGTATGCCAAGTTGAATCCCAAACCAAAGTCAAGTGAAGAGGAAGATGACAATGCAACTGGCTCAGGCCATTATGTGCCAGAGACATTATTCCGAGTTTTCCAGGCAGTTGTTGCAGCACCAGTGCTATGGTTTGAATATCTTCTCTGAAACTCATGTTGAAATTAATCCCCAATGCCACAGTATCAAGAAGTGCGGCCTTTAAGAGATGATTGGATCATGAGGGCTCTGCTATTCATTTATGGATTAATGGGTTTACAGATTGATGGGTTATCATGGGCATGGGACTGGTGGCTTTATAATAGAAGAAGAGAGACCTAAGCTAACACGCTCAGCCTTCTTGCCATGTGATGCACTGTACCACCTTGGGACTCTGCCGAGAGTCCCCATCAGCAAGAAGGCCCTCACCAGATCCAACACCTCGACCTTGGACTTCTCAGCTTCCACAGCCGTAAGTAATACATTTCTTTTCTTTATAAATTACCCAGTTTTAAACATTCTGTTAGAAGCAACAGAAAATGGACTATACACAAGGCAACCACTTAGGACACATTCTCATTAAATCGCATGATAGAAGTTTCCTAGTGAGAGCTTGGAGTACTGCTAGCTGACAGGCATTAAAGCAAGCTTGTTGTAGCACAACTCTGCTGGGCAGGAACGGAGACAGCGCAAGCCATCTGCTGTACATCATGTTGAGGCGGGTGACCAAACTCCAGTTGGACAGAAGGAATAACTGAGAGGCAGCCAAAGCCGTCTGGCCATAGAAGGCTGGTAAGTAAGAAGAGCTAACAAATCTTCCTAGGCATGGGTGGACAAGAAGAAGGGCGATGACTTACTGAAATAGAGCCTGTGGTTTGATTCTCCATGGGGAGGATGAGCTTGAGCTAACCTGCTCTCGGATTTGAAGAGGTATGACAAACAGGATAGAGTGACGGTGAGAGTCCTGGTTAGGAGTTCACGTACATGTGGGACCTGAGAGCTTCCTGGGAGGCAGCACGTTCTAAAGAGAATGACAGAATAGTGGGTTTGGGAGCCAGGGCTTTCTCCCCATTTTATGCTATGATAGTGGCCGTGGGGTGGGTTTTCACATCAAGTCAGACTAGTAGTGTCTTTTGGGGAAAAAAAAACAGCTAAAGAGCTGGTGGGGCTAGAGCTTCTGAAGAAGCATAGGGGGTGTGAATGGCACCAGGAGTGTGAGTCTCAGAGTTCTCATCGATTCTGGGGCCACCTATTTTCTTAACGTGGTCAGTTTTGTTTATGTTCTATTTTTTTCAACCGATGCTTCTTTCTCGCAGAGGAAAAATACAAAATCCTTATGTCAGTGGATTTTATTTCAAGGATAACTGAATCAAATGAGTTGTATGATGTTACTCATTTTAATAGTAATGGCATCAAAGTGATTCAATGGATAATATTTTACTAACTTACTTGAAATAGTTATTTGGAGTTGTTCGCATAGTTATTTTATTCCCATTTTCTATTTATGGTATAAAACATAAGGTGAGTAAGATAAATCATTTCATGTTGATGAGGAAAGTAAGGAAAAGACTGTGTAGTTTTTTTTTTTTTTTTTTAGTGGACTTTAATGCTTTCAATGAAAAGACCTCAGGCATATGCTTCTTTGAGATAAAACACATTTTACATCACTGTCTTTCCCCTCATATCGTGGGTCTCTGCCTTCACCCCCTCGGATGGTGGCTCAGAGGCATGTCTTATCTCTTCCTAACATGCATCCTGCCATGTTCAATTTCTTAAATGAATGGAAACCTTGTTTAAACAGGGTAGAAATATAATGATCACCTCACCTGTTTAAATGACTGTATGAGTATGCTTTGGTCATCATCATTAAAAATGTGTTTACTTGGCAAGTTCTCCTGCTGTATGAATTACTCTATAAGAATTCCCCCACAATAGTTATTAGGGATGGAAATATAGTTTAGTGACTATTTCCACATGTATTTTAAAATTCAAGGCAACAGTTTAATGAAATGAAAAAGGAATGGGTTTTGGACTTCAGGCTTAGTTCTGATTCTAGGTTTTCCATTTACTTCTTGTGTGACCTTGGGCAAGACATATGACCTCAGATATTAAGGCTTCAGATGGCTCATTGATGAAATGAGAGTAAAACTCACTTTATTAAGTTATAATGAGAAAGGGAAACTAGATGGGAACACCTGACAGGGTACCTGGCGCAGAGCAGATGCATAAAAGTAATTTTGCGCTTCTTTTAGTCTTTTCGCTTTCCTATTTTTAGTTCTTCTACTTTTGAATTTACTGGGGTCATTGTATTTTATTACACAGAGGCTTAAAGTTGACTTTGTTAGCATCTTCCAAGATTGAGCCAAAATTTGCATTTTCTTAAGATTCAAGGGAACAGAGAAACTTCGGTGAGAACGCAACCACGGAGCTGGTGAGTCAGGGCAAGTCAGCTTGGCTCTGATGGTTTTTCTCTTGCCTTTTTGATTATTTGGCATCATCTTTCCATTTTCATTTCAAATTTTCCAAATGTTAGCATAACGAGCACTTTCCCGTTCCATAGCAAAACAGTTTAGAATTTATATTCTAGAACGGACTAAATGGGTGGCAACAGTCTGAATACTTGCCACAACAGTTTGACAAGTTCAGTTTAAGGAAAAGGGATATAAGTAATGGGCATAAAAACAAACTCAGGGGATGAATTTAAGTGGCTTGCCTACCCCCCACCCCCCGATGACTAATTTGCAGTTTTAAAGACCCACATAAAGAGTACTTTCTTATAGAGGATAATAACATGACGATATCACCGTGGCTGGAAGGTCAGCAGGGGAATGGGATGGGCCAGGTAACAGACAGCATGTTACCGGGCTTCATTTCCTTCTAAGCAAGGGCACATTCCATATTTGAACAGAATACCTCTCACTTCCTAAATCTAGAAAGAACCCAGGTTTAGAAGCAGTGTGATGTAGTAAGAGGATAGGAGTGCTGGAGTCAGATACACTTAGGTTCAACATTTGCCGTCAGCCAGCTGGACACATTGGAGGAAGCTGTTTATCCATTTGTGCCTTGGTGTCTGAAAACTGGCACAGTTCCATCCAATGTGCTGTCTGGTTGTGTGAATTAAATGAGATAATGCATGTAAAAGTGCCTGGTGTAGACTTGATTCTCAATAAAGGTCACTGTTTTTAACTCATGATATTCCTATTTACAATTTTAATAGTTAAAACAAACCAATCCTACGACGCCGAGGAGGTTTGGAAACTTCACAGAGTTCTCATGAAGAAACCTTTTAAGCACTTCTGTGACATAATATCATGAACATATGGAGTAGATTTCCAACTTGAACACACTGTGGCCTCAGGATTAAGATGAAAATTACTGACTTTTACCCACCCTGGAAAGTCTGACTGGAGTTCAGCACATTTGAACCCTTCATAAACCTGAGTTTGCCATTACTGAGGAGCCGGGGAACTCTAACATGAAGAAATATATCTACTTCCAAGCCTTCAGAATCCATCTGATTTAAAAAATTCAGGGTTACACCTACAACTGACCTATTATGGGGTCGACCATGGGCACTTCTTAATACTGTGACCGTTTTTTCCTTTCTGCTGCTCCATTTACATTTCTGGTGGCCCTTCTTAGAGATTAAATCACTAGTTCAAGCAAAGTATTTTCTTCATCATTACTCTTTCGCTCATTCCCAAAATTATGCTGCAGTTGGATAAGGTTCAACTGCTTCTGAGAGACTGTTGTTTGACTTTTGGATTCCATTCACATGATTTTATCCTTCATAACTCATAGATGATCATTAATAATAAATGCTGTCAAGAGTATGTTATTTGAAAAGTAATATTAAGAGGCTGAACTTCTAAGGCAAGACCACTTAGGCTGTAGTAAGACATTAAAGTTGTAAGGAAACTTATTGCCTCTCTGAATTATGCTCCTCAGTCTCTTTCTCAGTCTTTCTTAGGTGCCTTCTCATTTTAATGCAGTTGTATGATAGAATTGCAAATTTAGAAAATGTCAGAACTGAGAGTTCATCAGTCCAACCTCCTGACTCTACTGGTGATAGAACTGATGAAAATATTATCTTTAAAAGGATATTCAAAAACATGCATGTTGTATTAAAGATAACCAGACTATGTTAAATGTATGAAAAGATACTTCAGCCAAGGCCAAATTTAAAGCTTGAGAAACTAAGTTGCTTACGTGTCCATTGAATGTTGGGCAACAGAGTAAAATATGACTCCATGAAACACATTTTGGATTGAGATTCAACTCTCAGTTTTACTAGTGAGTGATCCAGTTACTTAACTTTACAAAGCCTCAGTACCTTTATCTTATAAATGATAAAAAGAATGCTACCATGTAGGAATGTTGTGGGTATTGCAGAAAATATGTAAAGCAACTAAGGCAAAACTAACATATAGTATATCCTCAGTAAATGACGATTATGAACACTCATAATGACCAAAATATATTATAAATCTGAATTACCATGATCCACAAAAACTAAGACCTTTGAGAGACAGAAAATGATAATTTTAAACGCCATACTACTAGTCCAGAATTATAGGCTGACCAAAGAGAATTTGAATGACTAAAGGTCTTGGTTTGCTCAGTGTAACAAGGTGACATTGGGTGGCCCCAGACAGTTGAGGCCATGAAGTGATAGAATCTAATGATGATATTGTGAGTGCTATTGCAAGAGGACCTTTGTTAGCATCCCGGGCTGCCACTTCCTATTTGTGTAACCTCTAACCAATCACTGAACCACTCAAAGCTTCAGTTTCCACAACTGCAAAATGGTGATGCTAGTGGTGTCTCTCAGGGTTGTTGTGAGAATTAAGGGCACCAATGCATGCAAAATGCTTGGCCCAATCCTGGGTATTCACTAAGGACTCTCTCTCTCTCTAATACACACGGAGACACACATGCATACATGTATATGTATATAGATATACTCTATATATGTAAATATATAATTACATATATATTTATGACATAAAATTGTGGTGAAGTACATATAACATAAAACTTACGATTGTAACCATTTTTAAGCATACAGGTCAGTGGCATTAAGTACATTCACATTGTATCACCACCATCTGTCTCCAGAACTCTTTTCATTTTATAAAACTGAAACTTAGTACCCATTAAACAATAACTCGCCCTGCCCCTCTCCTCCACAGCCCCCGGAAACCATCATTCCACTTTCTGTCTCTCTGAGTTTTACTATTCAAGTTACCTCATATAAGTGGAATCATACAGTATTTGTCCTTTTGAGACTGGTTTTATTTCACTCCGCATAATGTCCTCAAGGTCCATCCATGTTGTAGCATGTGTTAGAATTCCCTTCCTTTTTAAGGCTGAATAATATTCCGTTGTATGTAAAATGTTGTTTATTCACTCACCTTTTGAGGGCCACCTAGGTTGCTTCCACCTCTTGGCTATTGTGAGTGATGCTGCTATCAACATGAGTGTATCAGTATTTCTTCAGGACCCTGTTTTCCATTCTTTTGGGTATATGCCCTGAAGTGGAATTGCTGGATCATAGGGTAATTCTATTTTTAATTTTTTGAGGAACTGCCTTACGTTTCCCATAGTGGTTGTACTTACATTTCCATTGACAATAAAATTTCCAATCCACACCAGTACTTGTTATTTCCTGATTTTTATTTATTTTTTGAAATAAAAAATATCCATCCCAATGGGTGTGAGGTGGATAAATGTAGTTTTTAAATGCCAACATCATATTATTTCATTATGTGTGCGATTGTCTCTGTGGACTATGGTTTAAGATTCCCACTGCCCACAATCCTGGGACTGATTCATCTCAGGGTGGAATACAAGTCAGGCGTTAGGACTAGGGAGAAGGGCTTCTCTAAGAGGTGTGGGTCTGTGGAGTTGACAGAGCTAGAAAGTGTGAGGTCTGGGAAAGATGGGGTGGAAATGTGGTCACAGGAGGAAACAAGTAAACTTCTCCTGGCCCCTTTAACCCATGCTGGATATAGCTCCTATGTTAATTTACTTAAAATTTATTTTATGGATATTGTAGGTTGTGGAGCTTTTGGTTTCAGAGATGTGCATCTGAGTCTGGCTGCATGACAAGGAGTTGAGATGCTGGTGATGACAGAGAGATTACTTTGTAGGTTGCTATGAAACCCAGCTGGAGATGGTCAAGGCAGCGAACCTGCTGCCGTGAAGTCCATGGTTTCTTAGATTGGGCTTGTGAGGTGCCACTGAGCCTCTACCTAATCTCTGGGCAGGGCAACAGCAAGTCTCCAGGAGGATCACTGCTAGACACCCTAGGAATCCTCAGATTATGGGTGGGGGACCACTAGACAAAGGAAGACCAGCCTTGATGCTACCCTGGACAAGCATGGGCTCAAAGATCTCACAGACTGAACATCGAAAAATGTGTTTTTATGGTGGACCTGATGCTGTGTGCTTCAGTGTGCACAATAGTTATAATATCTGTTACCACCCACTATGTAGATTCATCCAGAAGCTGAGGTCTTGGGAATGCGGCAGCATTAAACGTGGCAGACTGGCTCTTTCTTTGATTTGCTGTGAGCACTCAACATGTCCACACAAACAGCAGAGAACCTCCTGGTGCCGGGCTCCAAACCCACAAGCCAGGCTTTATGAGCTGCGCCAGACTGGAAACACAAATCTTTGGGTCAGCTTTGACTGATGTGCGTCTGAGTTAGTCATTGTCTGTGACTTTAGTTGCAGTTTAATTTAGTTTCATTTTATGGGAGGGAGGGGTGTGCACTTGTATTTTCTTGAAACTTTGCTCCTCAAATTTAATGTCCATCTGATTCTATGAAAGGTGGGTATGCATCCACGTATTATATTTCAAGCATTTAGAATTGGATTGAGATATTCAGAGAATAATGTGATTTGTTTGTACACATTCCAGAAGTCTTGGGCCCCAAGCTCAGGTTCTACCTGTGAGCCTCTGAGCGAGGCACAAACTCAGCTCTTCATACATGTTATGGCATAATGATGCTCAGTGCAGAGCTTTGTGAGAATCAGATGGATAGTGTTTATTTATTTAACGTATAAAAGTGTGAATGTTAAACACTTGCTTATCTTTCAGGTCTCAGTCCTTACACCCACACGCTTCAGCACCTGATGTACAACGGATATGCAATCCAGTGAAGGGGATAGTAATTGCAGGCCTTGGTTCCATACTCCCAGGTTTGAAATCTGGCCTAGTGCTGTCTTCTATGGTTGCTATTAGCCATTGGAGATGTGGCTAGTGCTATTGAGGAACTGAGTTTTCAATTTCCTTTAATTTTAATTAATATAAATTTAAATGGCTATATGGGACTGACTGGGGTGGCAACCATAGAAGACAGCAGAGAGTGCTGGCTGGATCTAAAGAAACACAGAGAGATCATTGAGGGGCATTGGGGAAAGTTTTTGTTTTGGGGTTGTTTTTAAGATAGTAAAGACTTGCACAATTTTAAATGCCAATGAGCCCTGATTAGCAAAGAGGAGCATTTTACTTTGCAGGGCAGGAGCAGGGAAGTAATCAATGGCGTCTCTGAGAGTGAGTGGTGGGTTTGGATTCTCTTAGGTGTGTAGGCTGGTGGCAGGAAGTCGAGTGGGTTTCCAGCTGATGGATCCCATTTTCTCTGGAGGATGGGAATTGAGGTCATCTACTGCGAGGGAGGAGAAAATAGTAAGTTAGAGGTTTCAAGAGAGTTGAGAAGATTTAAAACAGCTTTATGGAGAAGACAGGAAGCTGACTAGGGGAATGTGTGAGGTCAGTTGAGCAATTCTTTTTAGATGGGGAAACGAACACGTAAGAAGGTTACATTGCTTGTGATGAACAAATTGCTCAGTATCATTGAAATCCAGAGAACAACTGGGCCGTGGAGCTTTCTGATTTCAAAGCCATAGTTCTCAACACTGTCACCAAATTGGCCCGCAGACACCTACTGCCTAGCACCTTTCTGCACCTCTTTTGTCCCTTTCCCCTCCATCTTGTGTCCTATTTAGTTATGTGAAGGCTTTGTTTCTCTTGGTAAATTCCTGGTGTGCAGAATCAATCATCTAATGCATCTTTGTATTTCAGCAGTACCTACTACCATTCTGCACACACAGAGGAGGCTCAGTAAATATTTGTTGGGTGAGTGAATAAATGAATATAAAGGAAAGATGCCTGAGGCAGAGGAAAGGGCCCTTCCCCTTGCATAGGTTCACCTTCCTTGTTCATATGTGTGATTAGCTCCATTTCCACTACATGTTTCTGGCTTACACGTAGCTGGAGCCTCTCCCTACAATAATCCTAGTTTGGAGAAGAATAATTAAAAATCAAGTGAAGCAACGCGGTGTGAAAAAGAAGAGCTGCTATAATATTTTTGAGAATATTTTTCTTTCTTTTCAAAAATTTATTTTATTTTTTTGTTTTTTGGAGCCCAGACACAACCTAAAAGCTGACACTTGGGAGGTTCCCTTTACACCCATCTCACTGACATCACAGAGTTCATGCCCTCATCTTTCATTCTCAAGGAAATAAACAAACATTGGGATTGGCCAAAGCCCTGACCTCGTGGATGACTAAGGCCCCCTGGAGTTAAATTCTAACTAAGATTTTCCCCTGGGGACTCAAATTCTATCATTTTGTGCTATATTTACCAATGATGTTACACTTTATCTTTATCTTAGCAAATATTTAATTTGTTGAGAAAAAACATGTCATGAATGCATTACTCATAAGTTTCCATATTTCCCAAGGATTCTGGCAAGTGGCAGAGATTAAACTTCTGGGGTCGTATGAATACAGCTGAAATAAAGCCAAATACCAAACTTTAGCAAATTTAATGGGGAAGAGATATGTGTGGTACAGAAAGCAACAGAGAAATACTAAATGATTTGATAAACTTAGTTGACTGATTGTCAGCCCTTCTTTGCAATGGTTCTGCCTAGCTTTGACATCAAATGTTTTACAAAAATAGCATCTAAGAATGGAGAAAATGTATATTATCTACTGAAAAATGGGGAACTTATCTCTTTTTTCCCCAATTCCTTTCTCTTCTGTTCAATTAAATAGATAGATGACCATGGAGAAATCTAAGGATGGAGAGGGATTTCGCATTAGCATTCATGGCAAATTTTTTTGCTAATAGAAGCTTCCACACCGACTCCAAAATGTGTAGTATTCTAGAAAACCGAAATAGGCCACTTAACGAAAATTTTTTATTGATAAGCACCCTTAAAAACTCATTATTTGTACTGCAAGCTGAAATCTGACTATAGAAGCAGTTCTCTTGATTTCCCAAGTGACCTCATAAAGGGTTTGGGCCAACTCTAATTCCAAAATCCAAAGAAAATAAATTTTATCCAGATGTTGGGCTTGGAGATTCGAGTTGCATTACAAACAAAACTGAATATTTGTTTTTGGAAAATCTTACTACTGTATATAATTTAAAGTAAATGTTATATGTGTTTCTGCATTCTTGTCACAGCTTCCCGTGTTTAGCCTCTGAACGCCACTTTCCCACTTCTCGGTCTCCAGCATTTCTATGTTTGTCCACAATGCACATGATTAAAATGATATTTTCATATTTCAGTGTGTAGCTGGAGCTCCTTAAAGTGGAGGGTTGTAAGTGCAAAAAAGAGATATGCAGTTCCCTAATGGCTTATTACCATCACATTTGCAATTCAGATCAGCTCCAAATTGACTGAAATTTTTAAACACATAGCAGGCAGTTTAAACTAATGATTGTCTGGAGGTTCACCACTGACATGAACTAAGCTTCTGTTCAAAACAAATTGCAAATAATTCCTCCCTTAGAGTCAAAATGTCACTTTTAAAACTCCATGTTATTGTTAGATTTTTGTCAGTTACATAAAAAAAAAAAATCTGCTTTATAGTGAGTGTTCTACCTTTGAAAGGACTGAGTGACACCGTTTCCCTCTTTAAAAAAAAAAATAACACAACACCACGTATCGATATATATGGATCTACATCGGTTTCACTAGGAGTCCCCCCTCCTGCATCCCCCGCTTCCCCTTCAAAAATCCTAATTGTAAAGTAAAACACCCTTGGGGCAGTGGTAGACCCAAGTTGCTTAGCAACCCTCAGCAGGTAGCAAGGATTCAGCTGCAGCTGTCCCCATTCTTTCCTAAGAACCTTCTTATTACTGTTTGTGTTAATCTTTAACCAGGCTTTTAAACCACAGTCTTTCTCTCGGGTCTCTTGTTGTTAGATTGCAGGGGCCTACTCAAATGTTGTCCCAGAGGTAATGGTATTAAGGGTGGCTATTGAATGTTTGAGGAGTGATAAGCACTGAAAGGGATTAGAATTGCATGTTCCAACTAACCTTATTTTACATTCTTAAAAAAATATCATGAAAATTGTCCCTTAATAGGAACAATGGTTGGTGTTGACATACAGCTCTAAACCTGCTTTTTGCTCCCAGCTTGTAAATTTGGCGAGGCAGCCTCCCTTCGCCATAATTGTTTCTTTTAAAAGGCCCTCATTCTCCGGCAAAGACCACTTAAGGAATTCATTAAGAATTTGTAGATCGCCTGATTTCAGTCTCTCAATTTAATTATGGGAGAGCTAGGTGTGGATGGGAAGAGAGACTGAAAGACAGATTTAATAGGGGACTGAGAGAATTTCTCTCCTTAAGGAAGTGTTTCTGCCAGAATGGGGAGACTCCTGACAATCCACAAACTCTGTGGTTGGATTTGAAATTGATTGACCAATTCTTCTAGGACAAAACAGTGTTGTGTGGCCAAAAAAAAAAAAAAAAAAAAAAAAATCCCCCCCAAACAAACAAAAACAAACACATTTACTTTTAATATTGTGGAGATTTCTTCTCTGTTCTGTTGTGAGGTTTGAATAAATTTCAAAGACTACTCACAACTGTTATTAACCAATGGGGATAAGCTCATAAAATATTTTAGAATAAGGCTAGTTCTACCTGCCCATCACACAACACAAAGCAAAGTGAAGAAGACACAGCTGCCCCCAGCTCTTTTCACTCTATCCCTTTCTCTCAATAGGTTACAAAAATCATCACAGATGAGTCACTGCCCGAAACTTCATTCTGTCATTTCAAAGGAATTCAGGCCTTTTCCCATCCTAACATTTGGTTACAGACCTGGTCCTATTATGCAACATAGTATGTGCTTAGTAATACTGATTAACTGACTTGGAAATTGAAGAAAGGTCAGAACATTGGAAGGAGATAACATTTTTATATTTTCTGAACCTTACTGAAGTTCATTTATGTAGATATAATCTTTGAACTTTGGTTTAAAACACACACAAAAATAAGATTCACATTAGTCTCCAGATTTCTAAATTTCATTGATTTTTCTCCTTTTTGTTTGAGGCTCTACAAGAATTTTTTAAATCTTAAGTAAAAAACAAAAAGTATAGCTTCCTCCAATAGGTTGATAGTTCACAGTGTCCGCTAGCCACTAGGATACATGTGGACTAGTTCATTTTTATTCCTCTCATCCCACCAAACATCAAACATAAGGAAATGTACATTATATTTCTGATAGGAAAACTGAACAGGGAGCTAATTGTTGAGTTTTTAGACTGCCATATTTGAATGCCCTGGAAGTCCCATGATATATAAGTCTCCCCGGTGTGAGGGAACACTCAGGTGTCCACTAATATTAATTTTGCATTTAGAAGACTAGCTAATTTTTCATTCCAGGAAACCTTGGCCATACCATTCCAAAATGATAATTTTCTCTATAATCTTGATATGTTTGCAGTCTAAACTCTAACCTCTTTTATCTTTCTCTTGCCCTAAGATAAATTATTTTTTTACATAAATGATAGCCCAAGTGGGTGAATTAAATTGTGAATACAGCTGCTGTTGTTTAGGTTTCTGTTAAAAAAAACCAAAAACTTTGTGAAATCTTAAAGGCAACTTATAAAAGTTTGCTCGTTGATGAACCTGGAAATTCAGAAAAAAATCTATAAAAAATCATGTTGATTGATTTCGTCCTATTAATGAAAACGTAGTTTGCAAGATAATAACTTATCAAATGTCAGTAGAGGAGAATACCAGTTTAGGAAAAGGCAATTTGAAACAATGTGCTTGTGCCCTAGATTGTAGAGCCATGTTCATGGAATTTGAGTTCGAACTTTGTCTCTACAGGTAACAGGCACAGAAGCTATCATGTTCCTGTTTTCTCCAGGCAGCTATCCTTGTCTACCCAGGACCAAGAGCTTCATGGACCTTATGCCTAATTTTTCCTGTTAAAACACCACTGCTCTCTCCATTATGCCTCAAACCTTCAATTCATGTGCCAGAACTATAGCTTCAGCCCTGAGGGGTCTGTATCCGGTTGCTGTGACCCATTGTGCACTGTATAGTTTCCTTTGTGGGTCATTGCTCTAGGTATAAATGCATATTTTTTTATTTGTACAAATTTATGAAGCACATGTGCAGTTTTGTTACATGCATAGATTACATAGCGAACACGTATTTTTAATGTTATTTCTACCTTCCTTCTCAATTTCTTTTCATTTCTTTTTTGACTTCTGAATTCAGTTATGAATAAAAGAATATATACTTTATTCCTTATTGTTATGTGTTTACATCAAGTGGGGGAAGATTCTTAGATTTGTTTATTGCAGGGTTTTTCAAGCTCAGAACTATTGATATTTTGGGTATTACTGACATTTTGGGCCCAATAATCTTTTGTGATGGGGGCTGTCCTACACACTGTAGGATGATTAGTAGCGTCCCTGGCCTCTATGCTAGTAGTGCCTTTCTGCAGTTTGTGACAACCAAAAATGTCCCCAGACATTGCCAAATGTCCACTAGGGAGACAAAATCAACCCCAGTTGAGAATTACTGGTTTAGTCCTTTACCTCAAAGTGGGGTGCAGGCTAGCCTCACCAGCATCCCTCAGAGATGCAAAAATCTCAGGACCCATCCCAGACCCATTGAATAGGAATCTGTGTTTTAAGAAGATATTTGGATGACTTTGTGTTACCATTAATGTATGAGAAATACTAGTTTAGTCCATCATCTTGAACAGAATTCTGGACATGTTTATTTCTTAGGCTATTTAGACATATTTATTTCCTGCACACTCCAAGGTTTGAAATGTAATCAGAGCAGACCTCTCAATCTGAAAGTTCATGTATACATTGGCAAAATATATTTGAAGCAAAGTTAATTGAAGTATTTAAGAAAAATTAAAAGGCATTAACAAATCTACCCCCCCCCAAATAATTGCCATAAGGTTTCAGATTTTGGCCCACTTTGTAGCATATGAATATAAATTATTAAATGATAGTACTTTTGAAATATTTCTGTTTCTCCTAAGCTAATCGATAAACAACACTAAAAATACTACTATAATTTAGCAGGTGTTCATTATGTATTACACTAAATTCTCTATTAGATTCTTGAATCCTCACAAAAACTCTGGCGATATTAACCACATTTGACAGATGAAGAAACTAAGAATCAGAAAAATTAAATACATTTGTCCTGATCACACATTTCAACAAAGTGAGATAACCCAGCACCTAGCCCATGTTCTTTCCATCCTGCTATTCTCTGCCTTTGCTTCTCGGGAGAGAAAAAATGATAGCGAACATTTTCTCTAAACTAATTATGCTTAAACAACATCCACACATATTCTCGACCCCAGGAATGAGCAGGGGGAAAGAATCATTATTTTCCCTTAAAGCCCTCTTTTGTTCTACCTTCTTAGGCAGTGGTCTCATTATACCTTGAGAATGTCAGAGTGTCGCCAACAGCTTGAGGTGAAGAATCCAGGCTCACCCATTTCTATCCCTTTGCCCCGATGGATTTAGCGTTCAGCAACAACAAAGCCACGCTTGCATTCTAAGAAGCATTCTTGGCAAGGATGGTTTTGTCTCTCTTGTTTTTGAGATTTGCCCACTGATTACTGAGAGTGTGTACTATGAATTCTGATTAGCTAGTGCAAGGGTCTGATGAGTAGACACAAACTGTAAAAGAAAACTATATGTGACATTTACATGGTTTAATCTGAATCTAATACCTCTATGATTCTTTCTTTCTTTCATCAGAGAAACCCTCTGCTTTTGCTTCTGATCTTTCTTTGGCTGAACCTCTTCTACTGTACCGTCATCCTATTTTTTTATTCAGCATATATTCCATTAGATGGTATTCCCAGCTTCCTTTTATCACCATGGTGACACTGTGTGCTTAGGCCTTTATTAAAAATTTATCTTAAATAGATCTTCTAGGAGCTAGTCTTTTAGGCAATGACAATTTTTTCAGTTTCAAATCCACCATAATGTCCAGATACTGGGAATTTGTGTGCAAACATTATTCCACTATTACTATAAAGGGAAATAAAGTAAAATGTTTAAAATTAGGTAGCTGCTATTCCTGCTAGCTGCCTATGCATGGAAAAAGACATTTTATATGCATTCCGTTCTTATTTTCAAAAGTGTACTTGGCATACAATCTTTAAAAAAGAACTTTAAGCTTTGATTAGCTTATATGATCATCTATTATTGCTAAATATTAAACTTTTAAACTTAATGTTTGCCTTGCCTTTTCAAGATATGTTCCTACATATCCTATGAAAAAAAATCAGAAACGCTAACAAAGATTGACATACATATAATTGTCCTCATATTATTTATAATAGAAAGCTTAAAAGCTACATACATGTTCAACAATGGAGGAAGAATTAAATAATGGTATGGCAATATGATTGAATAATATACATCTCTTATATGGCTACATATTTATAAAATTTAAAAAATGCCAAATATTTTGGCACCAGTGGCTACATCTGGTTGGTGAATTTATGGGTAATTTTAATCTTTTTAAAACTTTCCTCTGTTTTCTACAATTTCTTTAGTGAGCATAAAATGCTTTTGAAATCAAAAAGAAAAAATGAATATTTA
Organism: Lepilemur ruficaudatus; assembly: GCA_963574885.1. NCBI lineage: Eukaryota > Metazoa > Chordata > Mammalia > Primates > Lepilemuridae > Lepilemur > Lepilemur ruficaudatus. Next base: position 175,688 of record CAUYRT010030858.1, read on the forward strand.
AATATAAAATTAAACTAATTTAAGTCTTTCTGGATTACAGTAATATGATTAAGAGGTCCCTGAGATTTTGCATATTGTTCTTGTATTTAAAAAGTCTATTGTTACAGAAACTACTCTTAGCCTGGTACTTTTGTTTTAAAAGAGAGTTTCAAAACAATTACTCTGGATGAAGGACAGAAACTATTGTTTTCACCATGGATAATGAAAAATGAGTTATAAGGAGAGAGGCACAAAATCAGAGGACATTGTCCTGAGTGTGTATAAATTAAATAGCTAATTTTCCAAAAGGTCAAATCTGGAGTCTACAGATGGGTTTGACAAAAGAAAAGACTTCAGGAATATTTTTTATTACAGTTAAACAAAAATGTACTTAAATAATGCAAAATGTAAGAAGATGATGCTTTTATATAAGGAAATGATTAATCAGTACAGTATTTACAGGGAGAAATACTCAAAGGGTGCTGCTAGGATCCTAAGAAAAAGGCACAAGATATTAATCATGGGAAACCTAGGATTCTAGATCTGATGCTGCCATACCAACACTTGGACAAGTCATTTGATCTCTCTTGGCTTTTGTTTTTTTACATACAACATAAAGGGTTTAGATTAAATGCTATCTAAAATACCTTTTAGTTTATACAGTCTGATTTATTCACCTGTTTCACATGTTCTTGTAACACATATCAAATTACGGAAGTTTACATTTCTGAAATTTGGGTCAAGGTCCTGGCTAATCCTCAACCAGAACAACTGTGTGGGCATCTGTGGCAATGACAGGAATTCTTTGGTGGCCAGTCAGGTCTGTCACTCTCTCCACCTAAGTGAAGCCAAGCAATATGGAAAATAGGCCCAAGTGCACCAAATCTCTTCTTGATTCCTACCAAACAGTGCTTTTTCATTTGGAGCACTATTTCCATACGTATAAGTATTTCATCTTTAATAAAGTGCTAGTGTAAATTTGTGATGAGAACCAGCAAGTGGTGATAATAGCTGTTCTTTTATGAACACAATTATATAATATGCACTTATGTATATGACTGCATTTACTGAAAGACACAAGTAATTGTTAAGCATAGGTAAATGCATTAATTTTTTAAAAACAGCTTTGTTGAAGTATAATTGACATGCAACATGTTGCAAAGATTTTAAGTATATTTGCTAAGTTTTAATATATGCGTATACACACAAACCCTCACCAAAATCAAGTTAATAACCATAAGATCACCCTCCCGTGAAAGTTCCCTTGTTTCCTGTTGCAATTCCTTTGCAAAATTTTATGTGGTACAAAGTATGGATCAAAGTTCCTTTTTTTTTGCAACGTGAATATCCAATTATTCCAGCAGCATTTGTTGAAAAACTGTTGTGGATACCCAATTATTCCAGCAACATTTGTTGAAAAACTACTGTGGCTATTCAATTATCCCAGCAACATTTTTTGAAAACTGTTCTTTCTTCTCCTTGAAACTTTGTCAAAAATCAATTGCCCACATATGTGTGGATTTATTTCTGAAATCACTATTTTGCCTCATTGATATAGTTATCTTTCTTTATGTCAATACCACATTGTCTTGATTGCAGTAGTTTTATAAGAAGTCTTAGAACTAGATAGTCCTCTAAATTTGTTCTTTTTTCCCTGCAAAGTAGTTTTCTATTTTAGGTCTTCTGAATTTTCATATAAATTTTAGAATCAACTTATAAATTTTATGAGAGAGCCTGCTGAGATTTTTGTTGGGAATGCATTGAACCTCTAGATCAATTTGGGAAGAATTGACATCTCAATAATGATGAGGTTTCTGATCTATGAACACAATGCATCTCCCATTTATTTAGGTCTTTTGAAATTTACCTTTGCAAAGTTTTATAGGTTTGTGTATCTCAGTGTACAAACCTTGCATATCTTTTGTCAAATTTATGCTGAAATATTTCATATTTCTGATGCTTGTATAAATAGTATTGCTTCTTTTAATTTTAATTTCTAATTATTCACTGCTAGTCTATAAAAATACAACTGATTTTCTAGTATTGGTTTTGGGTCTTATCTTCTTAAACTCAGCTTATAATTCCAGTGGGTTTTTTGGGGGGTAAATTTCATAGGATTTTCTATACAGATGATCATGTAATTTGTGAATAATTATAGTTTAGCTACTTCTTTTCAAAAGTGAGTGCTTTTTATTTATTTTTCTTGTCTTATTACATTACCTTGAAGCTCCAGTAAAATGGTGAGTAAATCTGGTGAAAGCAGAGACGTTTTCTTTGTTGATGACATGGATACCATGTTTCAGGTGTTGCTTTGCCTTATTGATCAGCATGAACCCAACCTTCTCTGCACAATCTCCCACCAACCTTGCTTGGCCCACCTGCATCCCATAGTGTTGTGTCCTACAGCCCCCTTGACATAAGCACTGTGTGTCCCTAGTTGCACACCACTCTACCAGTGGTGAACTCCCAACACCCTGACTCCTTCTGTGCTCTCATTCACCAGCTTTGTTTCACCTGTAACTTGGAGAGATTTTATTTGTTTGTTTTTCCTCATTGCCCAAGACTTGTGGACCAGTTCTGGCTCAGGCAATCCAGTGAACTTTTCTACCATGAAGTGGGAGGTAAGGACAACTTCCCAGGTAAGGTCTTAATTCAACCTTGAAGAGGGAACCCCCTTCCAAATTTTCTCCTCTTCGACTATTCTCCCTCAAACTTAAGACTTTTCATTAGTTTTCTTTACATCTTTACCATTACTCCTCATTATAATTAATAGTTCTTTATATCAAAACCTCTGTGTTCAAATTACTATGTATTTTCTGTCTCCTGGTTAAACTCTGACTGATACATTACTTTTGAAAAAAATTTATTGAGGTATAATTAACATACAATAAACTGTATATATTTAAAGTATACAGTTTGATGTTTTGACATATGTATACACCCATAACATATAATCAAGGCAATCAATATATTCATCACCCCTCCAAAGGTTTCCTCACATCAAATGGTGTTTTTGGGGATCACATAAGGAGAAATTGAGCTGGGGTATGTTTAGTTTGAGTTCATTGGGATAGGTTTGTATGGTTCACCGTCACTTTCATGTATGGTTGAGACTGTCAGTCATCCTGGTTTAGGAATGGCTTCTGGAATTAATTCTGCTGCCTACTACTCTCACCAGCATCTTGACAGGAAGTGTCAGGGCCATATGAACATGTCCTGTGGTGTTGAGCATGGACCTATGTAGATAATGGAGGAAAAATAAGGTTCAAAATGCATAAATATAGAGAGCTGAACTTTGTTTGCTGAAAATTGTCCTAAATTCTCCACTCACATGCACAAAGATTTGATAGAGGTTTTCCTAAACTATCAACAAAACTTTTAATGAAATTACTAATACTCCATTACCTAGCAAAAGGCTGAAGAATTGTTAAATGATCAATAATAAAGAGAAAATTTTGATTAACCATGCTTGAGGTGAGACTACATTTCTATGTAGTCTCTTTACAAAAAATATTACAAAATTGTCATTTAAGAAGTGACCAAAGAAGTTGAAGCCAAAAAATGCAGGAAAAATGTATTGTAGAGGTAAATCTGATAGGTTATTAATAAAAAATGTTTATTTTCCTTGAGTTTATAATGTTCATGGTATATGTTAGAAACAATTCACACACTGAAATCTGTTCTGATTTACTTTTTCATTCCAAATAAATATTCATTTTTATACTTAATTTTGTGTCCATAATTTGCCTTTTTGTTTCTTAAAGTGAGGTCCTCCAAATGTATAAACTTTGGGTCCTATAAAACATGGATCTGCCCCTGCCTCCAAGCATAGTCTTATTTTGAACATGTCCCAGTGAATTGCGCAGCATATGGTATTGTTGATAATATCAGACACTATGTGGGGATTCTGCAAATATTGATGATGACGATGACAGTGATGGCAATGGTGGAAGGTGATGGTAGTGACAGTAATGACTGTCTCTTTTATTCCTACAGTCCAAGTTAAATCTGTTAAGTCCCTTTGTGGATTTCTTTTGACTTACCAAAGATTTTTTTATGTCTTCTCAAAATTATACCTACTGCAATTTAAACCTACCTCATCTCACTCCACAACGAGAATCTCTGGTCAACATTCATTATGTATTTATGGCATTGACATCTATAGTCAGTGTCCATGATGACTATATTTTACAAACTAAAAATAGGAGCACACAGTGTTTTCCTAGTTTATGCATTTACAATTTCATATAATATGATATTTAAACTCTTATAAATGTGTTCAATTCATTTCTTTCTACTTATATACTTTAAGAGTTACCTTTATTACAAGAAAAAGTATGTAAAATTGAGTACATATTTCATGTACATACTAACGTATGTGAAAATTGTACTGAAAAATTGAGGACACTGCTACTTAGAGTGTTATTTGTCTGGTCTTCAATAATTATATTTTTAGGTGTGTTTTTTTCATTTAAAACTTAGCATTAAAATTGGTGGCTTTAGTCTTAGTTTGGGTTAAAAACAAAGGTTAGAAATTCTTTTCATGTATTATGCCTTAAGAATTATTCAACACAGTATGTCAAATCATGCATATGCTTTTATTGTATTTTGTTTACTTAAATGTCAAATTTATTATTTTCTGATATTTAAATTTTGCTTTTCTTCTTCATGTGCATCTTTTTAGTTTAAATAAGTCCTTTTTCTTCTTTTTTCTCTACCTTTGCCATTTTTATCCCCCGTCAGATTGCTCAATCCTCAAACAAGCAGCTCTTTGATAAATGTACTAGAGGAAAGGGTTAAAGCATGATTTAGAACTAATTCAAGAAAGAACAATCTGATTCCCACTTGGAGGAGGACACAGGAGCTGAATCAGATGGGGCTGTGGAGCCTGGGGAGGAAATTGTGAGTACTTGCTCTTGATTGAGTGTCATTATCCTCCTGTTGTCTAGGAAGATGATTGTTATAATTAGCAACAAATGTCATGGGCAACTATAATTTACCTTTTCCTGTAATAACTGATAGTTTACTTTTTCAATGCCTTCTTTTACCTACCCACCATGTTCCTCTCCCCACCACTCCATAACAAATAGAATAAAATATATTTATCTTATAGTTTCTATATATCAATGCATATTTATAGCAATAATATGACTATTACTTTTTAAAAAGTCATTAAATGGCAACTCACCCAAATTTCAGGCTCTATCTAAAATTGAAGTTCCTATAAGGAAAAATTAGAAACCATGGAGTTACATAACAGGAATGCTGGAGGGGTCTTCAGAGATATTTTAGGTCTATTTCTTATTAATCTTATTTCTAAAGGTAGTGTGGATGTTATTAACTGTGTTGCACAATGCCTTGTAAATACAGTGTTAATATCCTTTGCATTTTATTTGTAGAGTAAGTTTTTTTCAATTCCATTTTAAATTTATTAGAATTCAGTAGTAATATACGTAACATTTACATTGAATTTTAAAAATAGAATGTGAACCACAATATTTTATAAAGCATTATATAATTAATTAGGAAGAATATTTAACTAGCATGTACATTTGCTAGGCACTAACTAAATGATAACTATACTTGTTGACTTGCTTTCAAATGAAAGTAGCTCAAGTCCTATTTCTTTTTTTTCAATGTCCTATTGTTTTTGACCTTATACTATATTTAGATAAATAAGTCTCATTGTGTAATTTTAAGTAACACAGAACATTGTATTTAAAGTAGTAACTAACTGAAATAAATAACTGATAAATGCAAGACAAAGATAAGTGTTCCCAAAACTGAGGAGAAATGTGAATAATATCTCACAATTACATGTTTTCTTTTGAATATAGCTGCTGCCTTAACATTTTTGTTTCTTTTACTACCACGGGTTCCAAAATAAATGGTCAATAGCTGTTATACACATGTCTGTCTGCCTTATAGCCTTATGATCAGAATTTGTTTTGTATGTCCTCACTGAGATGCTAAAATATCATTAATAAATTCTTTTTACTGTGTACAATGGCCTTTGTTCAACGTTCATTCTCTGTGACACCTCTGTAGATTTTAATATTATTGATCATACCCCACTCCTTGAAACAATTGGCTTTTGAGGTAGTGATTCTGGTTTGTCTTCTCTCTGGATTGCTCCTTCTCTCACTAGTGTTTTTTCCACTTTTCTAAATGTGCATGTTCTTCAATGCCCAGGTTCAGCACATCTGCTGTTTTCCTCCTTCTTTGGAGGGTATCTATATTCTAGGCTTCATCTAGAGACATGTCTGTGGATAAGTCTATGGTAACTAACATTTTTCCATCTCTAGACTTGTCTTCTTGTCTTTCATTTCTTTATTTGTCTTCCAGTATTAAGGAAAGAGAGAGAGAACTAATGAGACTGAGGATTTGTTTCTGAGATCATAAGACTGTCTAGTCATAGAATTGGAAATATGGAAATAATTGGAACTGGAGATTTAATAAATTTCCAAAAAGTTTATTTGATTTTTAAATTTTGCCCTTGTTTGAAAGAAGATGCATATTTTCTTTTCAGTACATATTTTTATTTTTAATTCTTTGTTTCTTTAATTTTAGAAGTGGTTCTTGGGTTGTTGCATAGCTTTTTATTAAAGGCCAATAAAATATGTACTATTAATATATTCATGTATTTTAATTATTATTAATGTATTTCAAGCAATTAGTCCAAATACTAAGCAAAAGTACATAGTTTTTCAGGTGATGACAAAATCAAGTTTTTATATACAGCCAAAGTTATATTAATTGCACTGGAATGAGTCTATTATTTTTAATACCATTTCTGATTTTGCCAGCAGTGACTATAATGAAATATAGTAATACTTCTTATTTATAAAGTGCTTTTCATCTATACATTTGGAGTGCCTGGATTTCAGGTAATGCTCAAGGTGTCCCTTCCTTTCTGTGTCTGTTGGCAACTTCACTCTCGAGGCCTGATAAATACATTTACGTAAGGTTCATGTTTGCTAATTACTGGGGTTGCAAAAACAAAAATCACTTTGTGTGTTCAAATTATCACAGGATTACCCAATAACATCTTGATTCTCACCCTCCCCCATCATGCTGTTTTTGTTTAAGGACAGGGTTTAAAACAAACAAGCAAACAAACAAAAATCAAAGAAGACTTCTGTGTGAAAGACCTAAACTAAGGCACAAATTAGATTTTTGTGTACTGAATGAAATGTAACCATAAGACGATAAGACTGATTTCTTTACATGATGGTGGAATTAGTCTCATTACCTTAAAATCACTCCCTAACTATTCTTGTAGCCACAAAAGAGCAAATACGTTAGTTTGCTATCTGAAGAGTGGTTTTATTAATAAAGAAAATATTTCCATGTCACCTCTTAGTCATTAGAAGACATTACATTAAAAAGCGCCCACAGTTGCTACTGAGAAGTTAAAGCACGTTTCCTTAACAGGTTATTTTCTCCCCCAGTGTCATCTGTTCATATTCATTCCTTTTTTCTTCTCTGCCAGTTTCTATCTTTTCCAAGATGGTTGGGTAGAGACTAGCAATGCAAATGTCCATATCCTGGATAATTCAATGCATTTAAACAACATGGAGTTCAGTAAGGAAAATTGCTAATTCCACATGTGCAGTGTGCTCTGTCTTTTTGCCTTGTGGACTGCTGGCTGCTCAATTTGCATTTTCAATTTGAAAGGCAATTCCACAAAAAGATTTTCTTCTTTTGTACCTCATTTTCTGAATTGAAAATATTTACATATCCACATATGGCATTCAACATACATGAAAAGCTATATTTGAGTGTAAAGAAAATTTTATTTAATATAAAAAATATTTGATGAAAGTAAGGAAATATAACCTTGACATAATAGTTGGAGCATACTTAGCATAATAGGAAAAGCACACGGAACATTACACATTATCAAATATTTGCTATAAAACATGTTAGAATAGAAAATTAATGGTACTATAAACACATTGGAAATTTTGGGATGGAAACTTAGGAAACTTATTTCAATATTTTTATTTAAACTATTCCTATTAGATTTATGTGAATAGTCCTGTTCAAACTATTCCAATTCCTACTCAAACTGTGAGTTAATGGGAGTGCTATACATTACCAAATATTGTAAGACTTACAGAAAAACCATCATACTTACATTCTTATTAAATTCATTCAAGTCTGTTCCAGTGGCTGCCACAACGTATAGTAATATTATGACACATCTATTGAGGAACATTTGGGATACAGCATTGACGAAAATAATTTCTGCATGACATAGGGCAAAAATTTAAGATATTAAGAGTAAATACTTTCACAAAATATCCAAATTCTATAAAGAATGCTTTAAGAAGTCCCATATTAAGCTTACCCACTTTATATTTGTACTAAAAATGTTGAATTTAGTTTCATTTCATGATTAGACTTCTCTTTGATAGTCCTAGGTAAAATAACAACAAACAAAAAATAACAGCCTAAGAGAGATCAATTTCACTTTATTTTTAAACTTTTAATAATATTTGGGAATTATGCTCTCATCTTCAATTCTGTTCCAAAGCAATAAAAATATGTTTATAACATATTTTCTCTTTCTCCAAATCTTACACTAATTAGGTTAAAGTATATAACAATGTGCTAAAAATGTATATGTTTCATTTCTTTTCTTTTTTTTTAATAAAGCAAATTATTCAATCTCGTACTATACATGAAAAGAAAACAGGTTTTAGGCAAATCTACAGGTTTTACATTGTAGATGTAAAGCAGACCTAAATAAAGCATACCAAGAAAATGCAATATAACATTACTCAAAGTAAATTAAATTAACTAATTTAAACTTAAAAAATAAGGGAAAATAACAATAAGGATATTAAATGTATACCATAAAAACCTATACATTTGCTGTGTCCTAAGCTAACAATCAACTGAAAAATTGTAATGTGGACATTTCCATAGTTCACAGAGTTTATATGTTTAAAAATTGACTGATTGTGCAAGAGATTATTATTTATACTAGTCCCAGAAAGAAATTCTTGCAATGTTCCTCATTAAAAGAATACTGTAAAGAACAACATCTGCAGTGACATTTCTATAGATGAAGAGTTCAGAGGGTCTATTTTAAAATTATGTATTAAATATTAAAAATTATTTATTATAATTATATTAATATATGTAAATTAACACTTCAATGTGACAATTAAGTATGTAAGTTTATTAAATAGTTACACACATAAAGTATATATTGTACTTTCTTAGAGCATTATAACATAGCAGAGAATAGAGAGGTAAACGTATTCTCTATAGAAGTACCTGGTTTAGGTGCCATGAACCAATGATGGCTTTAATAGATGGCATGTCATTTGTTGCTAAGAAGAGGGGCTTAGGGGCACCACTCTAAAATAAAGTCATCATTTTTGGCAAACTAAAACAACTGGTTTATCTTTATAATCTTATGCGGTAGGTTAACTCATTTAGTTCTCTAAGTGTGTGTTTTACAATCAATTCTTCTCTCCTATACAGAAGAATGGCCTGCTATTCAAGATGACCACTCCAAATGTGTTTTCCTGAGACTTTAAAAAAAATGTGGCCAAAGGGCATGATTACTCTGGAGGTATACATAATTTTTAGGCTAAATTTTTTTTCAGCCATATACCCTCTACTGGAGAACTTTAGGGACCTGTTGGCCCCTTCATCAGCATATCTAAAATCACATTCTGAGGAACTTCTTGTCTTTTTACTAAGGGACTGAGAGATTTTCTAAACATTATATGTCCTGTTAGGCAGACACCTCAACTTTCCTAAGGAGATGTCAGTCCATCCCAGCTTAGATGACTGTTAGGGGTATGGTTCTAACTGGAGGCAGAACACAGGATAGCTGCACTGCAGGTAACTGTTAAGGAGTACTACCTAAGGTCCCTGCTGCTCCAATTTTATGGAAAGCTCAGTTGAACAAAAGTATATTTATAAACACACACACGTATGTACACACACATATGATCATATGTCTTCCAGGAGGAAGATGCATTAAAGGACTGAAGATTGCTATTGGCCCTTCGCATAATTGCTTTTATTGAATTGCTTCTTTGGTGCAATGCCCAGCCTACAGTGAGTGACTTTATAAGAAACAGTCTTAGGACACGCATCAAGTGTAAGGATTCTGTTGTGTTTGTCACGTCACCCAGGGTCATCTTTATGAGGACCCAGGGGAGAAGATGCTCATAGACATCAGAGACAGTAACGCCTGTCCTGGGCCATATTTTACTCCCTCATCCATGCTATGAATACAGCACCCAGTAGGGCCATTCTGAATCCGGACTTCATGACTCTGTTCCCCAAAGACCTCCTTGCACTGGGTGCCAGACGATGTAGCCACAGTAGGACAGGAGCTTCTTTTAGCAGGGATGGGCTCCACAGGCACTTTGTGTATTCATTCACTTCAATCTTGGCTTCAGTGAATTTCTGCTATTGTCATTTTTTCTTGATTCCATTTATTATATTCTCAGTTTTTACTTCATCTTTCCTGAGTATATTGTATAGATTTTTAAAGCTACTTTAAATAATTTATGGCAATGAGCGTGAGAGTTTTGAGAGCAGTGATGGCTTTGACCTTTCATTGCGACATGTCCTCTGAGTGCAGGGACCCCTGTGTTCTTCACGCTGCCCCGTATGTAGTCAGACCTCACTCCAGATTTGCTCACTGTTCTCTCCACAGGCTTTTTCTGTGCTGATAAAATCGTATTTTACCACCTTCCCCAGGGAGGACATGAAACATGGTTGCTGCTGATTCGTTTCTACACATCACTTGTGCTATGCACTTGAAGCATATAAATTTTAATATAAAATTTAAGCCTTCTTGGAAGTATTAGATTCTGTGAGCTTAATGTTTTTGATGACTCACATTGTCACTCAGTTTCTTGGGTGATTTAGTAAAAGCTCTGAACTCTTCTCTGAAATGAACACACTTATTTAATAATAAAAAATGAAATGTTTACATAATTATTTTGATAGGAGTTGACAGTAAAGCAGAAATTCTGAGAAATGCCGGTACTAAATATTGTCAGTAAATTCATTTCTCCTTTGTCTGAAAATATTTCTTACTTAAATGGCACATCAGAAATTCAATATCTACCGTGAGTTCCTTTAGCATTCACATTTTTTTGTATAACTAAGATGAATATGGGAAAATGATTTCTATTAGGTTATCATTCATTCACTCATCCATTTATTCCTGCCATCAATAGCTACTCTGTACCTGTGGGACTCTAGAGACTGGAGATACTGTGCTGAACAACAGAAAATCCACGCCCTGTGGAACTTACGCTCTAGTCAGGGCTGGCAGGTGATAGACACATGAATGGACTGAGAAACAACTAGGTGAGATAGTTTCCGATTATTGTTAATGCAATGAAGAAAAAGAATGGTGGCTGCGTGTAGTAACAACTTTGGTTATGGAGGTCAAGGCAGGCCTCTGATCTTTGATGTGAGACTGGAAAGCTGAGAGAGAAGCAGCCATGCAAAGATCTAGGGAAGGGACCATTTGAGCAGAGGAAACAAGTGCTGCAAAGGGTCTTAGGTGGGAATAAGTTTGTCTTCTCAGGGTCTGGAGAGAAGTCCATTATGATCCAGGCCAGAGATAGCAGGAGAGGTGGACCTGGAGGGTGAGAGACAGAAGGCAGATCACTTGGGGTCTTTTGCTGGACGTGTCTGTCTTTTAGGCTCTTGAGCAAGTTGTCTGATCTGTTCAGGCCTCAGTTTCCCCTTCTCTAAAATGAAGAGGATAGAGCTACCTCATAGGCATGTTTGTGAAGATGTAGTGTGTTCATCAATGTTAGGTGCTTGGAGGGATGTCTGGCACTTAGCGAGACTACATGTGTTATCTATTATTATTCTTATGTATTTATGCACTTTCCCCTAGCTAACAATTTATTGCTCTGATAGACTTCTAAAACTAGCATACGTCTTAGAAATCGTATTAAATCTTGACATTTTACAGATGACGCTTTAGCTCAGAGAGGTCAAATGGCTGACACAAGTTCCCAAAACTGGTAGGTAAATGTTTAGACTACAGTCTTGGTTTCTTGACTCTCAGGCCAAGAACTGTCTACTGTTAAATAGTGTTGGCCTTTAACTATTAACCTAATGGCTTAGAATTATTTTCCTTAGTGTTTGCCTTATAGAGTTATATTTACAAAGTATTATTGACCTGAATTTTTTGGTAGAGACTGAGATAGTTACCACATTGGTGGTGAATTTACAAGCTAATGATTTACTGATAACAGAAAGACATTTGGAAGTAATTAGAATTTTGCCATGAGGTTTAAAGAGCATTTACCCATAGTAAAATTGCAATGTAGACTGTTATTTAAGATGATTGTATTTTAACCAATAGATTAACCACAGATTCAAATATGCCATTAGTAGTTATAGCATTTACACTTTTTGAATAAGGTGAATATAGGAAAGTCATTTTACTACATGATTGATTCATTCATTCCTCAACAACTACTCTGTACACTGCACTATTCTAGGTCCTGGAGATGCAGTCGTGAACAATATGGAGTGTCTGCCTTCATGGAACTTAAACTCCAGTTAGGGGAAGTAGATAATAAACACATGAATGAACTCATAAATAACTGAGAGAGGTAATTTTAGGATAGTCCCCCAAATATTTTAACATTGGGAAATAAGGCCATCAGTGACTTACCATCATGATAAACGTGTTATCACTGAAATTAGAAGAGAGAATCATACTTTAAATGATTAAATCATTTAAACAACTTATTTCTCCAAGCCTTAGTTCTCTAGACTTTCTATCTACCAATAAATAAAATAATGGGTTACCTAAAATGAGATGAATTATGCACACGGTGTTATTGAACTGCAGGGTTAAATGAATATGTGGCATAAGGATTTTGGTAAGCATTGCTATATGAGACTAAAATTATTTTACCCAAAATGTCTGATTTGATGTCTCAGATTAAGTTTAAATTTTCACTTGTCTCTTTCTACAACTTTATAGGGTTTCCTAGGCACAGGGTAATTTGTTCCTGGGATAATCCTCTTTTTTTTTTCTTTCCCTATTTGTCTATATATAGGAAGTCCCTCCCCTAGGAAAGGTCTGGTTCTCAAAGTTGATTTGTAAGCCATTTTGAACTCATTGGCCATAGAAGCAGTGCTGAGCATAGTTGTTAGGTTCAAATGTCCGCTCACAGAAGTTTATTGCACTGTTCTTGAAGCTGAAAAGTTACACTTACAGGTACTCTCACGGATTCTGGACCAATTTGGTTCCAAGGAGCAAACAAAGGAGGTGCATTTCCCTCCCTTCCTGAACACGGGCCTGGGTCTGGTCCACCCTGTGAAGCAAACGGCATGTCCCTGCTGCACTGTCCTGCTGTCTTCTCCACACCCCTGGCTCCCCACAGCACTCTTCTCTTTAGGCCTCAAAAGGGAGTTTTTTCTAGTAAAAGCTATGTGTCCTCTATTCCCTATTTTACATCTTACTGGAATAATATCAAAGTTGATAACTCAGAAAACAATATGGGTATCTGATCTCTCAGGATGCCAAATAGATATATGATAATGTCAGAATGATTTCTTTCATCTTTCACTCTAATACCTCTTTTTAGGGCCAAGAACTTACTTCCTCAGAGTTACTTTCCTTTCCTCCTTAACAACACCCTCTGCTTGGTCAGAGCTGTGGCTGCCTGGCCCCCACATGTTCACAGGACATTCTTGCTTCTCACTTTGGGATGGTACAGGGGATTTGAAAATCTATGTTTCACCCAAGGCAAGCTTAGTCTTGTTAAAAAAAAGAAAGGCTGGCCGAGGCGGGCGGATAGCTCAAGGTCAGGAGTTCGAAACCAGCCTGAGCAAGAGCGAAACCCCGTCTCTACTAAAAAATACAAAAGAAATTAATTGGCCAACTAAAAATACATATAGAAAAAAAATTAGCCGAGCATGGTGGCACATGCCTGTAGTCCCAGCTACTCGGGAGGCTGAGGCAGAAGGATCACCTGAGCCCAGGAGTTTGAGGTTGCTGTGAGCTAGGCTGACGCCACGGCACTCTAGCCTGGGCAATAGAGTGAGACTCTGTCTCAAAAAAAAAAAAGAAAGGCTGAAGAATTATAGCCATATTAATTGATTAGTTTGGGTTCGCCCTGCTGTTGGCATCTGCATTATTCTTTATATTATCCTTGTGTACTTGTTGTCTCTTTAGAGAAATATGCTGTAAGAAATCCTAGTGTAAGCGAAAAGCAACTAGAAGCAGTGAGTTTGTTCCACACCACTGTAAAGACAGTACATAGGTCTGCAGCCTGCCAAAAATAGATGTAGTTTATAGAATGTTCAACTCCATTGCTCATATTTTTTCATTTCCTCTTCCCGGCTGAATAAATGGGGGAAAAGAGAAAAAAAAATTGCTACCATAAAAAGTACATTTTCCCCTCTATGTTCGATTATGGAAGGACATCTATAAACATGGGCATAAAGCCCAGAGGAAAGAAGATATTTCCGTAATGTTGTCTGATAGTCACTTTAGCTTCCAAATAAAAATAGTTTGAAAATACATTTAGGACATATAAGCAGAAATATTGACGTACGGTATGTGATATTTGGCTGGGTTTGTGGATGATATATGGGCCTGCCTGAAGGAGCTGTGCTGGTAATTGTATAGCCTACGAGGGCGCTGATTATCAGTCATGCAGCACAGGAATTGAGGGAGCTGTGGAAGCTTAATGGTCGTGTAGAAGAATTTATTTGGTAATTAAAGCACGGGACTATAACTACTACAAAATATGAATAAAATTAATGACACCTTTTAGAAATAGCGGAACTATTCAGTTTCTAGTTATGTAATTTCCAAGAGGTGCCATGGCAAATATGGTACCTATTTTTGGGTCAATATATACAGTTGAATTCTTACCTCCAGGCTGTTCGGGGTATGGCATTGATTTCCTCGTTGCAATTTTACTTCCAAAGTATATGTTACTTATGCTTGTATTTAAAGTTAGAAGGTGCATACATTTAATGTGGAGAGCAAGATTTGCAGCAACACATGCCTAAAGTTGTGTTTACTTGAAAAAGTAGAGTTTTGAAGATACAGCCTGGTTTATTAAAACACACATTAGATTGAAATTGGGAAACAGTTTCTGTTTCTACTTTTGCCATTTAATTAAAAAGTTTTATGAGTTTAGATAAGTGACAATCATTTTTGGATTTAGTTATTTACATATGTCACTACAATGAGAGGGTGGTCTAGAGGATTTCTTGTTTTCTTGTTTCCTTTCTTTTCTCAATATCCAATGAATTCCACTGGACAATTATCTGGATGAGAAACTCCTTTTTTAAAAGATGGAATCTCTCGATGTTAAGCAGGCTGCATTTGAACCCCAGGGCACAAGCAATTTTTCTGCCTGGCCTTAGCCTCCCCAGTAGCTGGGACTATAGGTATGTGATGCTGTGCCTGGTTGAAACTCCTTTTTTTCAATGCCAAGGTTATTGGCTAAAATATATACAAAATTACAGGAAAACTTAAAAAAATAACTGGATAATTTTTTATACTTATTTTTACCCCATCCTGTGACACCTGTGGATGTTTCTGTGTTTATGATTTTGGGGTCAGGAAGATGCCACCCTCCTGCTATAGGCACATTAGTGACAGATCCTTGAAGGGTCATCGTTATTTAGTAGCTCTGTAGCCACCTATATCACTGTCAGAAAATAATATGGTGCACTTCAATGAGGAACACAAGCAGAGCCTAAGAAGCTAGCTAAAGCTCAGGGGGTAGTTAGAAGCTAACTGACAAGGACTGGAAAAATTTTGGGGGCACCCTCAAGAGTAGGGAGATCTTAGCACCCCTAGGCCTGCAGGGCAAAGTGAGAAAGTGGGATACTGGAATCTGTGGGGAGATTGGTAGCTTGCAGTAGCTATAGAAGAGGGTCTCTGACCAGAGTTCCAGGTGGCAGTGGAGGAATTTGGCCACTTCCCAGCAGGAAGGGAGCCAGAAAAGAGAATAAATATATGAATCTTATTTGTTCTCTCTGGACTCTCAATCTCTTGCTAGTGCCTACCTTTGACCAAAGTCAAGTGAAAGCCAGAGGCCAAGGGAGCCAGGTGGATATAGTCTGGAAAGGCCAGCCTCCAAAGGCCCAGAACATGATGGAAAAGGATCAAGAGTGGTTCTGGAGGGGCAAATAGAGAACATTAAGTGCATTCATGATTTTATGCGATAGCAATGTTTTTTTCATCTTACAAAAAAGTAGTTATGTAGGTTAAAAAAAAATTTTTTTTTTGAGACAGAGTACTGCACTGTCACTCAGGTTGGGGTGCAGTGGTGCAATCACAGCTCACTGCAGTCTCAGACTCCTGGGCTCAAATGATTCTCCCACCTCAGCCTCCTGAGTAGCTGGTAATGTAGGTGTGCACCACCAAGCCCAGCTAATTTATTTTTTATTTTTTGTAGAGACAGGGTCTTGCCATATTACCCAGACTGGTTTTGAACTCCTGGGCTCAAGCAATCTTCCCATCTTGGCCTCCCAAAGTGCTAAGATTACAGGTGTGGGCCACCATGCCCTGCCAGTTATGTTTCTTTTTTTTTGAATTTAACATTTTAATTTTATTTGTTTATTTTTTATTTCAGAATATTACAGGGTGAAAATGTTTTGGTTACATGGATTGCTTTTGTACTGCTTGAGTCAAAGTTGTAAGTTGACTCTTGACATGATTCACTGGAATGGAGAAAGTAAACTTCTGAAAAATGGCTTTGATCTAGACTTTGGTATGTGTCATCATATTACTGCAATGATAATATTCTTACCAAAACCCCAACTGACTATAACACTAACTCATCTAACTTTGAATAGATACATAGTATGATCAAACATAGGAGGGGATCAGGAATAGTTCACGGTCTGTTTTTATTCATCGTTGGATTCAGTGTACTGTGTGGAGAGTGGAGAGTGAGGACTTTTCCATCCAAATTTACAAGAGATATTGGTCTGTAGTTTTCGTTTTTTGTACTATTTTTTTTGTCTGCTTTTGGTATCAGAACAACACTGCCCTCATCAAATTAGTTGGGAGGTATTCCCTTCTCCTCTATTTTGTGAAAAAGATTGTGTAGAACTGATGTTAATTCTTCTTTTAACGTTTGGTAGAATTCTCCAGTAAAACCATCTGGGACTGAATATTTCTTTTTCAGGAACTTTTATATTATAACTTCAATTTCATTGATGGTTATAAGACAATTCAGATTATTTCTTCTTGATTGAGTTGTGGTAGTTATTGAATTTTGAGAAACTGGTCTATTTCTTCTAAGTTGTAAAACTTAAGAGTGGAAA
Source organism: Lepilemur ruficaudatus (assembly GCA_963574885.1). Taxonomy (NCBI): domain Eukaryota; kingdom Metazoa; phylum Chordata; class Mammalia; order Primates; family Lepilemuridae; genus Lepilemur; species Lepilemur ruficaudatus. The sequence continues at coordinate 192,980 of CAUYRT010030858.1, forward strand.
ATTGTTTGTAGCATTCCCTTGTTACGTTTTTAAATGACTGTAGGATCTGTAGTGATATCTTCTATTTCACCTCTAAAATTGGTGATTCGTGTCGTCTCTTTTTATTTTATGAATCTTACTAGAAGTTTATGACATTTATTATTTTTTTAAAGAGCCAATTTTTTGTCTTATTGACTTTCTCTAATTTCTTATTTTCAAATTTATTGATCTCTACTCCTGCTATTATTATTATTCTTTCTTTTTTTCTTATTTTTCTAGTTTCCTCTTCTATTTATAATTTCTTGAGGTAGGAATTTTGATTATTGATTTCAGACCTTTCTTCATTTCCATTTAGTGTTATAAATGTCCCTTTCAGCACCACTTTTAGCTGTATCCCACATACTTTGAGATGTTGTATTTTAATTTTTATTCAGCTCTATGTAGTTTTTTATTTCCTTTGAGACTTCCTTTTTGACCCATGGATCATTTAGAAATACATTGTTTAATTTACATAGGTTTGAATGTTTTCTTGTTATCATTATGTTATTGATTTATGATTTCATTCCATTATAGTCAGAGAACACACTGTATATGATTTCAATACTTTTAGATTTGTTGTGTTTTGTTTTATGGCTCATACTATAATATATCTTGATGAATGTTCCATGGGCACTTGGAAAAAATGTATTTGCCATTGTGTTCTATGTGTGCCATTTAGGTCCTGCTGTTCAATGGTTTTATTCAGACCCTCTATATCTTTGCTGATTTGCTTCAGTTTTTGAGAGAGGGGTGTTGAACTCCCTTACTATAATTGTGGATTTATTTATTTCTCTTTTCAGCTCTGTGAGTTTTTGCTTCATGTATTTTGGGGCTCTGTTGTTTGTTGTGTACATATTTAGGATTACTATGTTTTCTTGCTAGATTGATCTTTTTGTCTTATATAATGTCTTATGTCCCTCTTTATTTCTAGTAATTTTCTTTGCTCTGAAGTCTACTTTATCAGAAATGAATATAGCTAGTCCTAATTTTTTTAAAAAAATAATGTTTGCAAGGTATATCTTTTTCCATCATTTTGCTGTCCATATACCTATGTCATTATGTTTGAAGTGAATTTCTTTGGAACAACATATAGTTAGTTGTCTTGTGTTTTTTTCATTTGCTTTATCAATCTCTGTCTTTTGATTGATGCCTTTAGACCATTCATATTTCAGGTAATTAATGATATATGTTAATGCTTAAGTCTGCCATTTTGCTATTTGTTTTCTGTTTGTTCTTCTGGTTCTTGTTTCTCTGTTTCTCTTTCCTTTACTTTCTGGGTTACGTGAATGTTTTTTAGGACTACATCTTTATTTAATTATAATGCTCTTGAGCACTTTAATTATAGTGCTCTTGAGCACTACATTCTCTGGGCATTACAATATACAAACGTCACTTATCACAGCCTGCTGGTATCAACAATTTGCCACCTTAATGGAGTGTGGAATACTTGTTTCCATTTCGGGCCCTTTACTCCTTACTTTTAAATGCCATTCTTGTATCACATGGTGTTATAATGTTTATTTCAGTCATTAAATATAACTTATAAAACTCATGAAGAAAAGGATAGGCTATTTTATATACTCATATTTCTGCTCTTTTCGTTATTCATTCTTTCTTCCTGATTCTCCAAGATTCATTCGTTTTGTTTGAAGAATTTATTTGGTGAATCCCTAAGCATAGATCCGCTAGTGACATATTCTTTTAGTTTCTCCCTCGCTTGAGAATTCTTTTATTTCCCCTTCATTTCTGAAGGATAGTTTAACCAGACGCAGAGTTTGTGATAGACAGTTCTTTCCCTTCACAATTTGTCCCTTCCTCATAGCCTCCATGGTTTCAGAAGCAAAATTCACTGGCACTTGAATTTATGTTCCCTTTTAAGTTCATCATTTCTCCTTGGCTGCTTTCAGGATTTTGTTTTTGTCTTTCATTTTTTGAAAGTTAATCATGTTGTGTCTTGGTATGGATTTCTTTGGGTTTACCCTACTTGGAATATTAAGCTTTTTAAACCTGCAGGTTTGTGTCTTTTTCCAAATTTAGAAAGTTTTCAGAGATTATTTCTTCAGCTAGTCTTTCAGCCTCAGTCTCTTTCTCCTCTTTTCATTTTGGAATATGATGATGTAATTGTTGAATCTTATATTGTTATCCCACAGGTCCCTGGAGTTCTGTTCATTTTTCTCAGTCTATATTCCCTCTGCTGTTCAGGCTGGATGAATTCTACTGATCTGTCTTGAAGTTCAATGATTCTCTGCTCTGTCATCTCCACTCGATGATTATGTCCACCCAGCAAGTTTTTTCTTTGTTATCCTATCTTTTTATTTCTATAATTTCCATTGGTTCTTTTTTGTAACTTCTATTTCTTTAATGAGATTTTTTCATTTGTTTAAAGAGAATTTGTAATTTTCTTTGAGGCACTTTTTATGATGGCTGCTTTAAAATCCTTGTCAGATAATTGTGACATCTAAATAATTTTGGTGTTGGAATCAGTTGGTTGTCTTTTCTCATGAAAGTTTTAATTTTTTTCATTCTTAGTATGACAAGTGATTTTTAATTGTTGCCTGAACATTTTATATTATGTTAAAAGACTCTGAGATACTATCTCAATCTTTTATTTTAATAGGAACTCATCCTGTTTAGATTTAACTTTGTGGGTTGCGGTTCTGATGACAATTTAATTTTCAAAGTCTTTGCCATGTTATTTTGGTCTGTTTGACTTATCTTATGCTGCTTGAGCTCACACTGGTCCCTGCAGAAGGAATTTCTCCAGACTGGGTTGCCAGGTGTCTCTAAGTGAGAGAAAGCAGTCACAGGCCTATAGGTAGAAAGAGGCTTCCCTGGCCAGAATGTGTGGCGTGCTCTATTGGTGCCCACAGTTGCCCCAGAATCTGTGGGTGGAGGAAGGGAGTATTAGACCCTAGAGGACAAAGAGACTTTCCAGGTCCTGCTGCCTGCTGTGGCTGGGTCCCTTCTCCTTGGTTTCAGTCACCAAACCATGACCCCAGTATAGAAGGGGTTTTTAGGCTTGTGGAGGCTTTCCTGGCTAGACCACCGTATTGACAAGATCTTCTTCTCCTTGACAGACAGAGTATTTCCCAGGCCAGATCACTTGTGGTGGTGGAATATCCTTGCAGGCACCTTCTGAGGGGGTGTCACAGGCCCACAGGAGCAAGGAGGCTCTAAGGCGAGGCTACTAGTGTGGTGGCTCTTGCAGGTGCTGTGTGGTAACCTTGGTGTCTCTCTGCTGGAGTGAGAGTGTTCCTCACCATCCATGCCCCTTGATGAATCTTCATGGCTTGCCTTGTGTTTTCTGAGGGGCTCTGGTTCAGTCAGGGGAGGTATAGCCCTACCCGGGATGCCTTCTGGTACTAGGCTGGGAGGAATGCTAGGCCTGGGTCCCCCTGGCCTGTTGGGTGTTGCTGGGTTGCTCCTCCAGTCCTTGGGTCCCAGCCCAGTTCAGCTTCCTCCTACCAACCATTAGAGTCCTCCTTTAGTTGCTTCTTGCTATTTGCTGGGTGAGAAGTGAGTATAAACTGGTCTGCACCACCTTGTCTGGATTGGACATCTAAGTTCTGTTTTAAACCCAGGGAAGACATGTTAATGAAGGAAGATGTGGAGGAAAATGAAAAAGACTCCACAATAGACAAAAGGAGATACACATCTTGGAGCCCTCTTTCTTTAGAAGCATTGGGAAGCTGAGAAAGTATTCTAGACAGCACGCATATCTATCTGTGAGTATGCTTTCTGTTTCTTCTGAATTTGAGTCTTGTGTATTTCTTCATTAATTCTCTATATAAATGAATGCGTGTAATGATAACCATACTAAATTTGTTTATTTTTGTAGGCCATTTCTTTGCTTTCAGTGTGCCTTGAGAATTAAACCCTTAAAGAAAAGGAATATATTATAAAATTTGAATTATTATGTAGCAGTTCATGATGATAGAATAATAAAAGGCTAATGGTGATTATTTATTTGAGCTTACAAAATTTTATATATGCATATGAAGAGAGATATTCACATATAATTTTATTTCTACCCCCTTGTGGCATTATGAGAGCCTTGATTTACATTTTATGTAAAATAAATTATTTTATTATGATAGCTAACCAGGTATAGTACAAGTATGTGTGTGGATGTAGAATTCATTAGTTCAGAGACCTTAAAAGTAAATGCCTTCATTCTTTTTGGGGAGAAAATATTAGAACTTCTAATTATTTTTATCTCAGTGTCCCTTCATTTATTTTATTTATTTTTTGTGCATATTTTAAGTGCCATAATATATTATACTAGCAATATACATATACAATTTTAAAATTATATAATTTTGAGCACTGATAGGGTGCTATAAAATCAAAATAGTTTAGAGATTAGTGCTTTAGCCAACAGAAAATTTTCAAAATTTACTGCAAAAAAAGGTACTTAATTTGAGGGAGTTTATCCCCAAATAATTTATCAAATCTTTCAATTCAACTAAGGAGAGGAATAATACTCAGAATGTGCACATTGGGATGAGTTTGAAGAATACACATCAATCTTAGAACCTTGGAGAAAGGAAACATTTTTGAAGTAGTGCAGAGGAGACAGACATCTGGCTGCACGGGACACAACCAGGATCTGGTATGCAAGAGAACACATGTCTGCATGATTTCATGCAGGAAAATTGGCTATTGCTGATCTTAGCAGGTTCTAACTTGTCTTTGAAAATTGCTTGTCTTTCTTCATCTGTACACCCTAGGCCCCTTACCCTGCTTTCTTTGTTCTAGAGCCAGGATCACCTGCTAACATACTGTACAATGTGCTTGTACTCTTGTTTATTGTGGGTTGTGTGTCTTCTCCCAGATAAAATATAATTCCATGAGTTCAGGTGTCTGTCTGCATGGCTCATTGATGTAAACCAAGCACCTATAATAGTGTCTGATTAAAATGATGATTAATTAAATATTTGTTAAATGATCAGTTACAGTGTCCTGGGCTGGCCTTCCAGTTTTGAGATTTAGTAGTTTTTATTAGCTTTATAGCTAAACTGTTCTGTAGTTAATGTTACGAGGTTAAGATCTTCTTCTGTGCTCCTTGCAAGCATAACCATAACTACGTTTAGAGACAATTTTTAGACCCAGTATGCTAACTAGAACTTTAAAAAAAAAATCCCAGTATTCATTGATTTGCTTTTTAAAAATCCAAAATCTATTACTTTTTTGACTTTTCTGACTGCATTTAGTGCAATGCAGTTGAGATGAGTCATTCTGAGTCTTAGAATCAAAGAATCTATTTTTAAACAGTTGATTGAATAAGGTTTCTTAGAGCCAGTTCATACAGAGCAAGCCTTCACTGAAGAAGCCATCCTGATTAGGCTCACCTGGCTCCCATCACACTGGTAGGGCATGCAAGCTGGGGTCTGTTTTAAAAACACATCATCGTTTCCACTTTCCACCTTTTCATGAATTCCTTTCTAGATATTTTTCATTGTTTCATTTGTGTTTCTTGTCTTTACCATCCAATTAGGTGATCATCATTGCTGATGACATCTGAGTAGCACAGTTGTACCTGGCTGCTACTGGGCATTTTGGAAAGATAGGGGGAAGGAGTCATTTCACTATGAGGGTTTTGTGTTCAAAGGATTTGAAAGCTTTTCAGTTGCAAGAGTCCTGGAATGTGAATATTAGTTTAGAAGTGAATTTTAAAATTATTTATTTAATTAATGGTTAATTGACCATCTGCTGAGAATGAGAGCAAGACAAGGAAGGGATGATGAACACGGATGGATTCAGCAGAAAGAAATGAGAAACTCTTAAGAGAAAGTGGACAGATGTTGAAAGGGAGCATTACTTTTGTTTTGTTTAGGGCTGGCTCTGTCAAAAAATGGATTGTTTTCATATTATTTTTATTCATCCACCCTGTTTTACAATGCATACCTTATTTAAGTGTTGAAGGAGACAAGTGACTTACAACTTGTTACTACTGGGTAGTATAAATTCCTTTGTTCTGCTGTTTTATATAATCCTGCAAAAACTCTTGAATGTACTCATTTCTGTGATTTGCTTAGGTCACTTAAGATTTTTGATGATTTTTATGGTACAAAGTTGATGAAAAACAGAGTTCATATGCATTTGGACAAAAACTTAACTTATACCATCCTTTCTTCTCTTTGACTTTCCCATTATTTATTTACTCATTTCGTCTCAAGTTCTTGGGGCTCAGTTTGACTCTTGTCTTTCTTATTCCCTCCGTATCAACGCCTGTTGATGTTCCTGCATGTCACATATCCTTTGCTTCTTTCCTCTTGTCAGGCCCTCTTTGATTTTCTTTTAGAGAGTCATATGATTTCTACTTGTTTCTGGACCTCTCTTTTTTGCTCTACTAGTCCCACATTCCCATAATGCTCCAAACTATTAATATTTCTATTTTCCAATTCTGGACATATTGCTCTCTTGCACTAAAGTTTACTGGTTTCTTACTGCCTCGTAGAATACATACAAACTTTCCAGATTGACACAAAAGATCTTCTACAATGCATAAAAAATTCTTACTAGGTTTTGCCAGTAATTGCCCTACAATAATGTATGTAGCACATAATAATGAGAGTTATTAAATGTCTGTTAAAAATGAGCATTTCTTGTGTTTTGGCCAAACTTGATTATTTACTGATATTTTATAATGTTATATGTGTTAACATCTCAGTTCCTTTTGCTCAGAATGGAATAATACCTACATCATAAAACGATTCTAAATTAATTGGCAGACACGCTGTCTTCCTATTTTTGCTTATCAGTTATCCCATCAAGCCTTCAGAACTCCATCACAAAGTCATCACAGTTGTGCCAGTCCAGACAAACTCCCTTATTCTCATATCCAGATGTCTCCTAGCTGTTCTTTTGTTCACTGAGCACTTTGTTTAGCATCACATGTTATGTTGACTTTTCCCTACCATGTAGCAGAATAATTTACATATTTATATAATCCTTTTTTCTCCACAACTTGAGAGCAAACTCCTGGAAGAGGGAGTTTTCATACTTCTCTTTTGGTCTTTGAAGTATCCTTTACATATAATTTACTAATCCATGAGATCGATAAATTTCAATTGCTGTTGTTCTTGCTATAGCAGGGCCATTTTTGCAAATGTAATCTTACATGGAAATCCATAGAAGAACAAAAAAATAGACTAGCTCTGGTTGGAAGGGGAGTGATTGTTATATTCTTCCCAAATGTTCTTTTTCCCACAACCTTTGCTCACTGTACAGAACACCTGTGGCTGTGCTCAACCTTGTCTGAAAACTACAACGTTCAGCTTATATGTTGCAGGGAGAGGCCTTTCGCTATCACCACCATGGTGGTTTACCAGAAGTCTTCAATTTGTGCTTGTAACAAACACTTAACAAAAGAGGAGTACATGAAGTTGCATGTGGGCTAGTGGTTAACCTATATTTCATTAATTGCATTGTCCATTTATTGCCAAATTCCATCCCTAACACATACCATGCTCTCTGTTGGAATTATCTAGAAATTGAGGAGAAGGAAGTTAAGTGGGTAACAATAGGATTAGATATTTTCAGCAATAAATGACTTAGAAATAACGTACATGCAGGTTTTCCCTGTACTCTCTTGCCTTTTAAAAGAAGGCAGCTGAAATCGGAGCAAGCCGACATTTTACATGCATTCAGGAGGGAAGGGAAGGGTTGATAGGTTAGTTTCCGGACCAAGTATTCTGTTGTGTTCTGAAAGGTTTGGGTCATCACAGCTAGAGACAGGGGCAGGATTCAGTTAAAAATAAACCTGGCTAAGAGGAAATATTGGTTTTGTTGGGCAATGTTCTTATAAGAATGGGAAACATTTCTTTGAAAAGAGGTAGAAAGTTGCCTTGAATTCTGATCTGAAGAAGTGCCAAGTCCTGTTCGTCTCTGAAGCTATAACAACTCAATTTTGGTAAAGGCAGAGAATACTAGTAATAAAAATGAAAATTTCTGGAAGGGGAGAGAGAAGAGAAAAGGGAAATATTGACTAGGGAATGTGAGATAATATTTGCTTTCATGATATAAAAATTCAGGCATATTTAGGACTTCATTAAGTGCAGGATTCTAATAGCACCTTATCCTTCAAGACTCAAGTCTTTTACTCATTTTCCCTCTTCTTGTCTTTCCTTTCTTCTTTCCTTCTTTCTCTCTCTCTCTCTCTTTATTCTACCCTGCAACCCCACCTTTTTATTTCATGTCTATCAGTGTCTTGAATGGGATGGTTCAAATGGGGTGGTTCCTATTGCCTACCGTCTGGAAATCCCCACTGAAGCCCGAAAGCTGCTATGAGAACAACCTGAGAATGCCACTGCCTTCGAAGGACAGATGGCAGGGAGATCCCGGGCTGTTTAGAAGCCAAGATGAGCTACCCTCATGCAGTCACCTCTCTCTGGACATACTACACAGGAGATGAGGTATTTGAGGAGGGGGTTATAATTCAGTGGCCTGGAAGAGAATGTTTATAAGACTGACTCTTTAAGGTAAGTATTGATAGAGGCAGTTATCCACTGGGTTTAAAATAAGGAAAAAAACGACATCTCATTCCTCTGGTGAATGTCTCCTAATGCATCCAACTTTCTGATCCACTCCATGTCTTTGTGAACAGGAGGAGAAGAGGATTGATAGGATCCCAGGAAAGAATCAGCAGTGATCTAGTATTAGTGCCACTCCATTACTTGGAGAGGTTATGATGCATGAGTTTCCTGTGGGTCAGCTGGCAGATAGCTGACCTTGAGCCAGTTTTCTTCAGTAGGGTGCCTGCAGGGTGACAGGAACAGCAACAGAGGCTATGGAGAACACTACAGATGGCAGAGCTGGAGGGTGATAGCAGAATCAAGCCAGAGCATTTCCCTGGGGAAAAGAACTATCCAGTGAGGTGTCCCCATGGGTGGGTGTCCTGGAAAATTACAAGTGAACCCCACAATAAAGACACACCCTACTCAGGAGGCATTCGAGTCTAGTTCCTGTCCACAATGAGAAGGCTACAATAGCACCATGTAAGTCAGCAATGTCAGAACTTGTCCATCTCTCCTAATCCTCTATCTCATGCTAGCACAGCCAGAGGAATGGAGACCCAGAGGTGGTGGGAGAACCATAGCAGGAAGTGACTGCATCTGCTTTCTCCACTAGGTCCCCTGAGCCAACGTAGGGGAAGGCATCGAACAATTTAAATATGAGATGGAGTTGAAACTTGACTGGACCCAACTTGTCAGACCCAGGGTAACTAGAACACATGAAATGTGTCCAAGATGATGCTAAGGAGACAAGAATTCAGGAGAGCGTGATTGAAGACAGCTATTAGAGAAAGATAAAGCCATTTCCTTTTGTATCCTAACAATTTTTAAACTGTTCAGTAAACCTCAGGCTATGGAGGCATTGCAGCTGCATAGTACTTATATTGTCTGTCATAACACGGTGAAAGTTAGCTGCCAGAACGTGGCTGGCTTTCATAAAGAATCCTGAGAATTCAATCTTCTTTATAGCATGACTAGCATGGTTAATATTCTAACTCTTTGATTCTAATAACTTGACCCACAATAATCTACCGTGATTCTAAAGTAAGCTGTTAATTGTCTTATTTGCAAGCTGACTTCTGTTATTTGTGACAAATTTTGACAGGAATTTCCCAATGGGAGTGATAGATTTTCTTTTGATTTTCTGTTAAATGAAGATAAAAAAAACTTTGACAAATTGGTATTTTAGATTTTAATGTCTCTAAGGAGTGAGTTTTTATTTTTTAAGAGGAGACCCATTACACCCAAGCATGCATTAAAAAGCAATAAAACTAAAAGAAGCTTGCCATGGGATGGATCATTAAGAACCATCTCAGAAATAGATGGAATGGATGTGGGCTTAGCAGTTGCTGTCGTAGATGATCCGGCACTTCAGGAGCTTGAGATAATTGTCAATCTTATGTGAATCCCTGCGTAGGCAGTGGAGCAGGTTATAAAAAGCAAAAAGGCGAGAGTCTTCATCAGCCATCTGCAGGGATGGAAGTCCCGACCAGACGGAGTAGACCTCATTTTCTCTGATTCCAGGATGAACCTAATTAGCATAAAGACAATGACTTATTATTCATATTGTTAATATTTTTATATGCTTGCTCTTTCTAATTATTGAATCAAGATTTGGGAAAGAGATAAAGACATAAAATTTTAGCCAAAGGCAAAATGATTTCCACATATTTGGACCAGTGCATCAGAAATTGATTGATTTAAAAAATAGAAGCAGAACACATGTGAAAGTTTTCTGTATGTATGTGATCACAGGTGAAGTATGTTTTTGCAGGAGTAGATAGACGGAGAACCAGAAAGTTGCTATTCATATTTGAATATAGATAGACGTGGGTTGGACCAAGGGACTGTGGAGAAGCTAACTTCAGTTCTCTCACTTGAGGAACTATTTCATTTCTTGAATCTTGCCCCTGATGTGCCATTTGTACTTCATTTCTTCTGACAGTTCACCATTTATCTTCTTCCTGCTTTGAGCCGAATCTATTCTCCATATAGTGTATGTACCAACAACCTCAGAAATGATAAAGATTGTATTTGATGCTTTGGGGTACAGATAACCTAGTGATGACTGTGACTAAGAGGATCTGTTCAAGTAGTCAGGAGATTTTCATTCCACCAAGGACAAGTAACACCCCTCCTCCTAATTTCTATGAGGAACAGCTGCTTTCTTTTGAGGTCCGTGGGGTAGGAGGTGCTGGGAAAAGCACCAAAAGAAGGGAGTGCTGGCAGCAGCCCCTCAGTGGTGAGGGCTGGGTGGCGAGGTGGGGGTACATCTAGGATAACAAAAAGAGGCTAAACAGCAGGAGAGGAAGAGCACCATGTATTTTCCCACTCTATTGGCCCCAGAGATCTTGGGGACAAAGTAACCATCTTGGCAAGTTTCAGGATGTCAGCTAGTTTGGAGAGCTATTAGGTATAAATCTGGGATATTTGTAGACCCTGTTCTGCTGGCTGAACTTTTTCCTACAGAGTAAGAATATTTTTTAAATCTGAGACTCCCTATTGGAATTGAGAGAGAGAGACTCAGAGAGAGAGAGAGAGACAGAGACAGAGAGAGAGAGAGTGTATGCATGCACATATTTATTTGTTGCTTTGCTTTATGTTTTTATTTTTTATTTTTGGTGCTTGAACCCTAAGACAAAATTCCTATCATTGTGCAAGAGACAATGATATGAACAATAGTAAATAAATAATAGAAAAAAAAGAATAGAAAATGAAGTATTGTAGAACAAATTAATGACCTCAGAATGTAGGCTCATAGTAATGAAGAAAATAACTTGAAAATCAAGGTTTTTATTTCATATGTCCCAAGGTTAAAATGTGCTTTGTGTTTGTGTTGAGTACATTCTTCCACCATGAAAATGATAAAAAATGACACATGATAACACGTACTTAGTACACAAAAAGAGAAATGTAAAATTGCTTCTGTTATTATTCTGATAATCATGGATATTTTTCTTTAGATGATACATTATTTCTGAGAACTTCAGAAAGCTGTTTAGATGTTATCTCACTAATGTTGACATTATCCCATCTGAATGGAGATATATATTACAAAATACTAATGCAATCTAAATATGACAAATTATTTGGGGAGATTAAATGCAATGATAGGAGTTTTGATTTTGGTGCCCCAAGCAAAAGAAAATTTAGGATAAGACAACTTTCCATAAATTATAAAATAAAGAACATTCCAAAAAAATACGCCTCCTTCTTTTGTAACCCCCTGAAATTTAGTGCTTGTGGAACCCCCCCAAAATCAATGCAATCTGTGTGCATTGATGCTATGACCTCATCTTTTTAATCTCCTTGCCTCCCCTACAAGTCTGTGCAACAGATCAGGGCGTGGGGGTGGTTACCGACGTATCTGATATTGATTTTCTCCTTTCTTCCTTCCCACTCTCGTCTTGTAGAGAGGGGAGAAAAGAGAAAGAATCTGACCAGAATTTCAACAGTGGGTGTTCTGGGATACTTAGGAGAAAACATTTATTTTGCAGATTCTATTCTCTGGTTTTCTTTCCTTGGAAATATTTAACTACCCCAGCAAGGGACAAGTCTTTGGTGGATTTGTGTACAGCGTATGGTATGGAAAGCTGCAGCTGTCAGATATCACAGTATTATTGAATTCTAAGATTCATTTACATCAGAATCTATCACTGTGAATGACTATGCTCTATCTTTGTTTAACAGCAGTCTAGAATACAGAATGTCTAAGTTTCCTTCTTTCATCCCAGAGGTCCCCTGTTTCATTAATGAGAAAAACAAAAAAGCACCAGGAGGCTGCTCACCTGGCCAACTATCTTCTCCATGCCCTCTAGAAGTCGTTTGTTTTGTTCCTCAATCTCTATGGCTCTGGATAGGATAGCATCCGGGGCTTCTTGCATACCACGCACTTCCGTGACTAGGTGATACAGAGGATCGTTCCAGGAGCGCAACACTCTGAGTACCAGGTTCAGAAGGTCTTCGTGCTAAGAAACCACACAGAACAAGTGCATTGAAAGAAGCCAAAAACAATGGGGTTAGTTACATGTGATTTTTGCTCAGAGAGGCTGGACTAAAATAGCTCTTTGTTATTCCTATGTGTATGTAAATTTTTATGTAGGTTATAGTAGTTGTAGAAATGCAAATTTTAACCTATTGATCTACACTTTGCTAAAATAAAAAAAAAATTTGGCTTATTGCAATAACTAATTTTTCTAATGAGAATTCTGATACCATGAAGAACTTTGTTTTCCCTTTGAAATTCTGTTCTCTGTCTACTCAGTAACATCTCTTATATTTGATTAATTTGCTTGTCCATGGGAAGAAACTAAAGTTTTGCTAGAATTCAAAGGGTTTCTCTAGTACCTGACTCAGGAGAGATAGATTCCACCAGTGTCAATGACAAGGGGCCCAAATAATTTTCACCCAAGAATTCATGCATATTATTGAATCCAATTGTTCATTAATATAGTCAATTGTAATTTGTAGTTTTATTTTAGGATATTAGAACAAAGAGGCAACAAAGATGACATGATACTCATAAACATGCTTTCCCCACCCTATGCAATCCATTGCCTCATGCTGCTAGCAGACCAGTCTATTCTACTGCATATGTGGATGAATAAAATGGAACAATGTTATACTTAATAGCAGCATCGATGGAGTTTTGGTCGCCTACATTATGCTTATTCCAGGATCGTACATGAGACTCCAAGTAGCTGATTATCTCTGATTAAAAATGCTTGCCACGTCAATGTCTGTGACCTAGTCTAGTGGTGATGAGAATGAGGAATAGTGGAGAAATGAATGGACATTGCAATGGAAGCATGTAGTACCATATGAAAGAAAGCAGCTGTGAAGAGGTGCAGGCTGTAAAGCGAATGTCCGTGTAGTTTTGTTGGGAGTATTGCAGCACAATGATTAAGAGTGAAGGCTTTGAATTGGTATGATTTCACCCATCCCTGCCACCCCCCACCTGCTTGATTTGTGTTGAGTTTTACTTCCATCTGTGCACATGAGTGCTGTTTGGTTAGTTCCAATTGAAAAGTGAGTATTTGTGGCATTTGCTTTTCCATTCTTGTGATACTTCACTTATGAAACCCAGATTCACTGCTTGCTAGCCACGTGACTGGTGCAAATTCTATAATTTCTCTGAGCCTCAGTTTCTTTATCTCAGTGAGTATCATAACATTACCTTGTGTTATAGGATTTTGGGGAGGATTAACTATAGTAATGCACATAAAGTGGTTTGTGATCTTTGTGCTCTGGCCTCGTAGTACAGGTCAAGTATCACTAAGCCGAAAATCCCAAATCCGAAATGCTCCAATGAGCATTTCCTTCGAGTGTCATGTCAGTGCTCAAAAAATTTCAAAATTTGAACTATTTTGGATTCCAGATTAGGAGTATTCAATCTGTAGCTCTCAATAAATGTTATTTCCTCTTCCTCCTCCTCCCTTTTCTCCTCCTCTATCATTATTACCATAATTATCATAATTATTATTAATGAGCATAGCAGACAGAATGCTGGTGCCATTAATGAAATTGTAAACAAAGAACACTTTGTATTTGTGGGGGGCATATATGTAGAGAATGTTTATTTTAAATTAGGTTAAGATTGTGGTTATGGCAGAGATTCAGAAGGGAAAGATTATAACAATAAAAGATTGGAGCTGGGATGCATGATTGAGGCTTGCTATGCAGACTTTGTTGTCAGCAGAATAGAGCAACAGTCACAGCGGTGAAAAGCCAAATATATAATAGGTTACAGGACCTGTTTTAGGGGGCTGACTTTGGTTAAGAAGTAGCAGACAGCAGAGAAATCAGTGAAGAATGAAGAAGTAGGTGCCAGAGAAGGAGAAGCAGAACCAGAGGAGAGTCTTGAAGGTCCAGAAGAGATGGCTCAAATAGTGCAGGGGACAGTGGTGTAAAATGCTACTGATGTAGGAGTCACTAGAAATATGTAATAAACAAAACTGCATTTGCTTTTCTTACATAGACATCAATACACATTTGTCTGTGGAAGGCCAATTCAGTTCAAACTTCCATGCAGCGTAATATATACAATCCTAGGTACCAGGCATTGGCTAAACTAATCCATCTACATGGACAGTTTATGGATCTGCTATTTAGTTTACTGCTGCAATCTTTACTTAGCATTTAATCATAATGTAATTTTTCTCTCCTTATTCTTCTTTCATTTTTCTCTGCATGTGCCATTACCATTAGCTATTACAACACCACTAATAACCAACAGCATGATAATAATAGTGTACTGCCTCAGTGCTTTGGTGAAAAACCTGGATAAAAGACTCACATGGATCTGTTGGGCTTGCTCTTTGTCTTCTGGGGTAGAGAGGGAAGAAGTGTGGCAGCTGTTGATGGCCTTGGTAATGAACCCCCTGCCCTGGGCATACCGTTTATCCTGGAAATGATGAAGCAAATTCAGTTAGTTGGGGTTGCTTGTGAATTGAATAAACGAATCCATTATCCAAATATTAATACATTTGACAAATGTGTATTTTTAAAAAGAAAGCTACAAAAAATGGAAATTAAGAATCAAGAAAGTAACCCTTTTGCCTACTTTTCTTTCCATTACCTCTATAAACTCATTTTTTATCTAACTTTTCTAAATATCAACCTCTTCCCTCTAAGATTCCCTTGTTTACTTTCACTCTTCATACAAGTTGATATTTGGAAAGCAAACACTAAAAATAGCCAAAATATGAAACATGAAATGTTTTGTTAAGTATCATCTTTCTCTAGTATTTGGGCCAAATGCCATAGTGCATATGCATTTACATTTATCCACTTAATCTCTTGTTTACTGTGGGTCCAAACTGATAGACTCCTCTTAATAGGTATTATAATATAACTTTTATTTGGTTAATCTCTGAGTCTACCCTGACCTATACCTTACTTACCAAGTTCATCATAGATATGGAATACGTTTTTTTTTTGCTTGTGACAAAATAAGTCAGAAACATAGGGCACAGGGCACAAAATTTTAGAAAATATAAAGCAATGAACTGAGG
Organism: Lepilemur ruficaudatus; assembly: GCA_963574885.1. Classification (NCBI taxonomy): domain Eukaryota; kingdom Metazoa; phylum Chordata; class Mammalia; order Primates; family Lepilemuridae; genus Lepilemur; species Lepilemur ruficaudatus. The sequence continues at coordinate 208,527 of CAUYRT010030858.1, forward strand.
AGGAGGACAGAAAAAATATCAGCTAACACATGGACAGAGACAAACTAATCTTTAGCAAAAGTTATAAACGTTTAAAGGAATTACTAGGTAGATATGGAAGACAAAAGAGGGCCAGTCAAAAATAGAGGATGAAAGAGAAACTAATGAGTAAAAAGACTCTATGAATGTGTATCTATTACAAACACGGAGCCACATTCTCTACGAGGATCTTCCATTTACTGGAGTGCTAATCTACTGCCTGGTCCTTGACTGACCTAGAAGAGTTAACATATGACTTTCAAAATATCTTAATCAGAAAAAGAGTATCTGTTTCCAATTCTAAACCAGCCCCTTATTGTAATTATAAACCTATACACTGGAAATGCTGGAAAAATGATTCATTGCATTTTGGCGTTCTGAAAAGCTGTTATGATTTTTTTCCTGACATGGATTCAGCTTAGTTTAACTCTGTTCCATCCACCCAATTCACTGCAGTGCAACATGCATTTATTGGATAGCTATGGTGTGCTAAGTAAAGAATGCCCACGAAGTCTGTCTCCTACATACGAGAACAGGAAATCAACCTTCTTCCTCCTCCTCTGCCCCATTTAAAAGCACTTTATGTCTGTGTCTAATTTTTTTTTTTAATTTTTAAAAACTAAAGTGAATTAAGGAAAAATTTTAAGATTCATTACATTCTTTGAGGTTTCATGAAACTCTTTTTCTTTTTGTTTTGCATTTTATGAGCTGATGCCTTCTTTTGCGTATTAAGGTATATCATTTGAAGTTTGGCTCAGGAGGTTTTCTCCTTTAAAATGTAGTATAGCCCAGTGGTTTGTGTGAAGGCTCCCTCAGAGAAGAAGCGAGAAGTGTGGTACTTACAAATTCGTTGAACATTTCTGAGGAGAGGTTATGGATGTAGTGGGACAGGATGACTGCACGGTCAAACAGGTCTCGAAGGGACACCTGGCAGTTGACAGCCCCCCCGGGACAGATGGGCAGGGAGGCCACGCTCTTGCACAGGAGCAGGTTTGACACCAGCAGCAGCAGCAGCAGCAGCAGCGACCCACCTTAAACAAGAGCAAGAGCCACTGTGAGATGATCTATTCCGCTGAGGTTATCACAAGTAATCAGGAGGGGGAAGCCTTATCTCTCCCCACTGCCCTCAGCTGCATGATTTGGTACTGTAATAGTGGGGCTGGGTGAAGAATCAACACCTTCCATTGTGTAAATTTAGATATATAATTATATTTGCACAGATATATGGTTTGAGAAGTGGGTTACTGCCTGCATTTTTGTATGGCTCCCTGAAGTGCTTCTGTACTTTGCAAACATTCGGAGCTAAAATTAATTCTGAGCCAGGGTGTTCAGGTCATTCTCTTAAGATAGTTTAATGTCCTGGGAGTTTCTGCAGATTTTCAACAGTCGGACTCTTTAGGAGTTTGTAATTTTTTAAACTCGATGTCTGATATTTATGTTTTAGACACTGATGTGACAAGGACAGCACAGTTGATCTGTTTGATTTGTCTTCATGCCCGATGAGAGTAAACACATGATTGCTTGATTGCTAATACTGAGAATGAAGAGAATTCTAACATGAAAATGATGCCGTAGCTTGGATCTGCTAACTCTTCATAATAATCCCATGCATTTGCTCACCACTTTGCCAAAGCTTAACCTTTTTTTCTAAATTTGAGCTTCACAATAACCCTGTCAGATAAACTGGACTTTGTAATTATCCTCAAATGATATTTATGAAACAGATGGTTTAGGAAGGTTAAGTGATTTTCCCCAAGTCCTATTATTCACAGGTGAGAAAGGCAGGATGCCAGTACTGTGGTCTTTGCACCTCCCCCTGTCACATCACACACACCTGTGGGCTCTTGGTCTGCATCTGTGTAATAGGGACCACATCAGTAGCTGTGATGGCTCCGTGTTTGCAGGGGTTGTTGCCATTACTTGTAAAGAACAACACTCTGCCTTTGATTGCCTGATAACAGAGGCCTTAGGAAGCTTGATTTTATCTACTTTTCCTGTTCTAACTAAAACACTCACTTTTAAAATCTTCCACAAGGATCAGAGATGGTTGTCGTCATCAATTTGCTATCTCAGTAGACGGATAAATACAGACCTGTAACATCACTAATTTTCACTTTCAGAAGGAAAGAAACAAGACGTAGCTACCAAATTAAAATCAGTTTTCAACTTCAGTGACACTACTCCAAAAGAATATCTGCTATAAAGATGTGTTTATCGGAAAACTAAGTTCCACAGAACCTTTGATAAATGCAATCAGAAATATACAAGATGAAGTGAGGCAATTGCTACAGACTAATTTGTGAAAAAATACCTAAACCTATACACCTAAAAATACCTAAAAACTTTGGTGTTGAGAATAACTAAACCCTTTAGCTTCAAAATAAAAAAAATATTAATGTTTTGAGATGATTCCTATTATAGACTTTTAATTTACCAAAAACACAGTGTTTCTAGATGTTTATTTTATGCATGTTATAGTCATATAATGTAACCAAATGGAGAGTTGATCTACATGTGTAAGTAAAATGTCCTTTGCAGATAGAGAGATAGGAAGAGCAGCTCTAGGAAATTCATAACTGGATAGATGCTCTTTAACTCTGAATGCATTTATCTGCACATTTATCATCCAAGGAATTTTCACAGTCCAAGATGAGATAAAATAGACAAATGTTTTTGTTCTTCATTTCATAAAACAAATTTTATGGTTGTTACTAATTTATTTTTCTTGCAAATGTCAACCAAGAAAGTAAAGGTGATTAGTTATTCCTAGCCAGCTTGTTTTTCCTTTTGAAATGTCATTTGGCTTGAATAAAATTGACAAAGTAGTAGAAGAGACAATTCTGTTATCATTGTCTAGCTTATGGCTTCAGATTGAAAGTTTCATCAGGTTGATTCAAGTTGGTCAGTCCACATAAGAGGCTTGGGAACCAGGAAATGTTTGTTTCTGTCTTCTGGAGTTGTGACAAATTGGACTCATCGCCTCTTTTGGTCTAACTGTAGTCCAGAGTTTCTCAGTCTCGGTATTATTATCATTTTAATCTGGATAATTCTGTGTTCTGGGAACTGGCCTGTGCATTGTGGGCTATTTAGCAGCATCACTGACCTCTACCCATTAGAAACCAGTAGCACATTTCCCTTGTGCCCCCTGCCTCAATTAAGACAACCCAAAATGTCTCCAGACATTGCCATACATGGCTGGAAGAACCAGGGTTCCCCCGTTTGAGAACCACCGTTCTATTCTTTTGTGCCCTTGTTCAATTACTTTCTAGAACAATGATTAAATAGTACTTCTAAACTCTGCGAACCAGAAACCTATTGTTATTAGCTAAAATTTCACATTAATCCCCCCATATGAGTGTTGGTAAAGCCAGCAACTTGGTGCGTTGTGGCACATACCTTTCAGTGGTGATCCTTTGCTGTCCATGGCGGGGGTCACTGTGGGAAACACACTTCCCCAGAGAAGATCTGGAAGTCCTACAGCTTTCTCTTCCCCAGATGCTGGCTTTATAAGCCTTTGACATCTTCATGAATATGTTGAATCAGGCATTCTCTTCCCTTTTCCTCGTCATCTATTTCCGTCATTGAGATTACTCCCATAATTTCAAACATCAAATGGTATTTTATCTCTTATTCATATTCAGGAAGACATATTGGCCAGAAATGAACATTCTAGGAAGGATTTTGATTAATTAGACCAAAAGGAAATGAGAGAAATGATGAAGGTGAGACCTGGAGACTAGTTTGGGTTAAAGGATCCGTAAAACTACAAAAGTCATTTACTTTAAAGTTTGTGTTAGAGGATCTGTAAAACTACAGAAGTGATTTACTTTAATGTTTACCTTTATTTCTCTGTAGTTTCTTTAATATATGGCATTATGTTTCACCTAGGTAATAGTCTCATGTACTATCAATTATCAAATTTCTTAGTCAATATTGCTAGGTAAATATTTCCAAATTTACACACTAAATGTCAGGAGATATAGAATAAGGATTGAGAAAGTAAGATTTTCAGTTCCCTGTTACATTATCATTAAATTTTCCTCATTTTTTCTTGCTTGTATATATTCTCTTTTGTCCTTTTTAAGATGGTATATCTGTATGGTGTATTGTTTTATAATGTGAATTTTTATCTGTTTATTTCTTTTGATTTTGAAATATACATAAAGTTGCATTGCAACCTGCAGTTTAGAGATTAAAAAACAATGGCTTGGTGAGACAATGTAAAGAATAAGAAAGACATAATTCTTCTACAGTTGAGTTAGATGCAGGAAGGATTATTACTCCAAGGGGAATCAAAAGAGATGTGAGGGAGGCTAAGAAATGAATCACCTAACAAATGTAGTGATGAACCCAAATCTAAGATGAACGAGATATCACCTCTGATTTAAGACAGTTCATTTTTGGAAAACAATGTAGTAGGTTTCGAAGGCAAACACACACACATATGCACAAACACACACACACACTGACACACATCCTGGTATGGTGTAATAAACCAAAATTCTGGCCAATCATTTCCATTTTCTTCAAGGATAGGAGTGGGCAAACTTATTAACTTATGATCAGTCTACCTTCACTGACCCTAAGTCACTCTGGGGCCAAAGTGACAAAAATTCATTTTTCAGGGGCTCAAAAGTTCCATTTACCTTTTAGAGATTTCCTAAATGAAATGATTATAATGAATAAGAACTAAGTTGTTGACGACTTTCTCTAATTTTTAAGTCAATCCATGCATCTAAAGCAGCCTGTGACCTTTAGTTTGAAATTTACTGTCTGTTATAGGAGACTGATGGATGAGGTAATGTAAAAAATAATCTTCCTATGGCATTTGCTTTTTCCATAGTTGCTGGTGCCATGTATGTGCTTTAGCAATTATCTGACTAAGTGCTCTTATGGGGACCTAGAAATCTTAACAAAGACTAACATCACCGAAAAATTATCTTTGTAATTGCCTTAACTTAAGCAATCCCAGATTTTGAATCATAAACATCAAACTTGATGATTCATAGACTCTGTCAGTCTAAAAGCTGGCTCAGAATTCCATACACTCATACTAGGTATCCATTTTTTTGCTGGATGGTGAAAGTCTGAACTATAAAGTAAGCAGAGCCAGGTGGTAGATAAATTAACACTGCCGTACATTCCCCTTTCTCTCAGAAACTTAAGAGTAAGAAAATTTGCCATAAGAACTGACAGTGACAACTTAATTCTAAAATTTAAAAGTGTTGCAACTTTTGTAGATGGCCAGGATAAGAGTAATCTAAGTGGGGTTTATTCAGTGGAGGCCAATCTATTTATTTGACTACAAAGAGGTCCATGTTTCTCTGTAAAATTTATCGTCTGCTTCCTTGCTGCTCTACAGGCCCACAGCTCCTGTGAGTGGGATATTGCAATATCTAAATAATGCAAAAGGCATATTTTATGCAAAAAGTCATAGTTCTATTTTTCTAACTGCTGTATATGTCACCCGCTGTCACTTTAATTTTTATATGGGCTCTTTTGCAGAACTTTCTCTTCATCAAACTGTGCCCTTAATTTATAGCAATAAAGAAGTTCACTCAGACTGGACTTGTCTGCTTTTATTTACAAAACTTCATTTGTTCACCATTTTTGGTATGAGGGGTTGTGATTAAATGAAGAGCTAATGATGGATTTCTGTCAAGTAGCTAAATAAATAGCTCAAATGATGCTAAAGTACCCATTGCTATTTTTAGTACCTGAAACTAATGAATAAGTTTGCCATCTTTTCTAAAGGACTCCAGTCCTAGTTAGGAATGAAGCTTGTCTTTTCTTTATATTTTCTCCTATCTATTTTTAAGTTTGGAATTATTTTTTTCTGTTGTGTATGATGCAAAACATATTTTAAATAGCTTCCCATAACTTAAAAGTATCTACTGCAAGATACGATTGGGGGCTATTAACGAGTAAAAGAAATTAAAAGTTTTGAAAAAATCCTCAGAATAAAGGTCTCACAAGGATATTTCAATTTGTATTAGCAGCGAATTGTGTTTACTAAAGTGAAATTTGCAAATGATTAAAGGGTATATTATTTATGGATTAAAAAATTCCAAATAGTCTTCTTCGAAGACTTGGGCTAAAAGATCAGATAGAATATATGTTGTTTTCAGTATAAAATATTAGAAAATGTAAAGGACACATTGGAGAGAGGATCAAAGGCACTTTCTGGAATGGCACTCTTTACAGGATGAGCAAAATTAATGACTTAATTACACCCTAATGTTTCAATCAACTTCATGCATATTGTTTGATTAAAATTGGCTTAAAACTGCATCCATACGCAGCAAACTGCAACCTAACTCAGTATGTAAATAAACTGCAATTTAAGTAAGAGTATATTTTTATAAAAGTAGCTGAGTTTCAGCCAATCATAGCAGCAGAGTGACCTTTCTGTTCTAGCAGTTTTCTCAAAAACCAAGGTGCCATATTTTGGGATAGTGTGCCCTGAACCCCACCAATCTAAAACAATTGTTTTCAAGGGACAGGCGGTTGGGGGTGATTTTGCCTCCTAGGGGATATTTGCCGATGTCTGATGACATTTTTGCTTGTCATAACTGAAGGTGGGGGTGCTCCTGGCATCTGGTGGGTAGATGCTAGATACGTTGCTAAACATTCAGCCTTCAAAACAAAATACTATACCCTTTAAATGTCAGTAGCCCAGCTATTGAGAAACCCTGATCTAAAATGAAGTGCCTAAAAACTACATCAAGCAAATTATTTAAAATTGCTAAAGTAATATATTTATTAATAAGTAAAAGTGTTAAGTGCAGCACTTTGTGATGCTGCTGTGTATAATCAACAATGGAGACAAGGCTGGCAGCAATCTTTTTGCATTTAGTAATAAGTTCAAAAACATAAAGCATATGTTAGGAAAATTTAAGGAGAAATTAATCAAGGCACAAGAGTAGGAGACAATATGTATTTCAAACATTTTTGAAGTGTGTACAATAAATGACATTATACTTGGCCATAAAGAAAATGTAACATGTAATAGTTTTCTAAAAAATAGAACACAGAGCAATAAGAATATATAAGTAGTTCAGCTTGTTTTGGATTCTATCAATGGTCACCAATAATTATTTAATTGCTGATCTAAATAACTCCTTGAATTCTTACTTATGTTGACTGTTTAGGGGGGCATTCAACCTGATACTGTGCCCCCTGGCTGTACTATTCGATGTCATGACTTCACTTGTCATGTCCACGAAGATGATCATACCTCTATCTTTCCCCCACTTCTCTTCTGAGCTGCATCTATTTACTAGACATTTCAACCTGTATGTCTTCAGGTACAATATGCTGGCTTATTAAAGAAAACCCTTAACAATTCATTTTCTCTCCCAAACTATCATAATGACTCCTCAGTCACCCACACTGAACATCTCAGACTTGTGTTTATTTCCTTTCCTTTTGTCTCCTTTGCGTCACATGCTACCGGTTGGTATGCTGCAATTGTTCTCTCTAGCTCCACAAAATTTTCTTTCCTCCTCTCTCTAGGTTAGCTTGACCTGGGTGCTTATAATACTTCCTCTTCCATTTTCTCCTTCCCATGTCCAATTCAGTTTCAATTTGTTTATCCATCAAGAAGATTGATCATCCTAAAGGGCAACTTCTGGGAAATCTCTAATTTGTCTAAATTGTAATATTTGAGAGTCAGAGGAACCATGAAGTACATATAACCAAATGCCATGTTTTAGAAATGAAGAAAATGTGGTAAACATATTTCATTATTGTAAGAACTGGCACTAGAACTCTAGATCTTTTGCCTGTCATATACTACTGTTAATATTTATTCTCACCCTCTAAGCTCATCCTAATGTGCCCACTGAACTTCTTATGCAGCTGATGGTAAGCCTTGGTAAGGAGATAAAGATGTAACCTTGAAAGACACATTGAGAAGCACATTATTACTTCAAGGAAAAATGCCAAGGTAATTGGATTCCCAAAGAGAGAGGAGAGAGAAATGAAATGTTTTAAAGAATTTGGGGCTTTTAAGGAAACATTACTATTGTCAAAGAGAATTTAGGTGTGATTCTAAATCATGTTATAAAAACAATACGTTTGTTAGACTATTTCTTAATGAATGAAGTAGATAAAGAATGAGAAGCTATTAATTTTTTTTCTTCTTCAAATTAGTCTTTGATTTATCTGCCATTTTGGTCTCTAAGAATTCTTTCACTAATATGAGTCTTGCATGTGTCATAAAATCTTCATTTAACTTTTTCACTTGTCACTTCTACATCATTAGTGGAATGAAAGTGAAAGAATTCTTGTAAATTAAAAAAAAAGATAAAAGGTTATCTGTCGACCACTCAAAGGAAGCAATGCTATTATTAACATTATAGGTGATGTGACATTTCAATGTTCTCTCTTCTATAGGCCATTTTGTACTCATACCTTATAAGATTAAGTTAATAGATGAGAAATAAAGTATTTCTTCCAGAAAGGGGCATTGATTTCAAAGAGAAAGAAAGAGAATGAATATAAGGTATACTTTTCTGTTAATAACTGTGGAATAAGAAATAATGTTTACTTTCAGCTGTATCTGAAAATAGAGATAATATCCACTGGAATAAGTGAAAACCATAGGTATATATTTGGGAAACAGCTATGAAATTATGAGAATGTTTTCATGTTTGGTTTATAAAAATCCTTCTCATGGAGTTCACATCAAGTATACAGGAATACATATTTTATCATTTAAGGTATATTTTGAAGATAAGTATGTGGAGTAACTATCTTCTAAACTATTATCTACATAAATGAAATTTGACAATGAAATAATTATTCATATGATCTTGTCTAAAGAGAACCTTAATCCCAACTGTCAAGAAAGAAGCTTTAAGCACTCATTATGTTTGCTTGTGTAGTGTAGGTCTGTATCTTATTTTTGTTCAGAACCTCTTACATTGTTATTTATGGGTTAGCAAATTAGGTAGTTAAAAACAATCAATAAAATTATTTGGTGGGTCGTGTAGGTCCTAAGCAATTTTAGTGAGCTCCTCAATAATTTTTACTTCTCAAATTCTTAGATTACCTGAACAATGATGATTAAAAGAATAAAAACTTTTTTTTAGTGTTCTGATCAGAATCCTTTAACATGCACACTGATGTGTAGATTTTATCAATGTTACTCGAGTATTTTAATCTTAAAAATTTTACAAGTCACTTTTACTAGCTGTGTGTGTGTTGGGGGCCAGTAGATGTGTATATGCGTCAGGTCTGAACTACTCACGTAGTCATCTCAATCTCATTGTGCATTACAAAAATTTACTACATACAAAACATACTTTAGTTCTTCATCAGTGTTTTAAAGTTTTTGGAAGATGTATCTTTAAAAAAATTACTTGTAGCATTTCCAATATATGAGCTATTTCTAGCAATATAACTCAAAATAAAAATGCCACAAAGTGATGTCATTGGAGCTTTTAGTGACTACAAGTTCAGGGATGTAAAAGTGAAAGTAAGGCAGCATTTGATGGTCATAAAAATTTTATATAACATGTATGTAAAATAAAAGGTAAAAAACTAAGTTTCAGATAGCATCTTATCACCTGGGCCCATTTCCACCGATAGCTACTGCTTCAAAGGTTAAATTAAAATGCACACCTGCAGAATATTTGTGAGTTTAAAAAATTCATTAAAAGTGGAACATACCTTCCTGTTTGGCCAATTCCTTAATGAATATATTTGCATTTAATAATAGCATCCCACCTTTAGAGCTTTCCTGCTCATTTTCTCTGCCTTTATCCTAAGCAGCCAGATTTCCAAGGTTAAGACCAAAGGCTTTGTGAAAATGTCATGAGTTTGTCCTTGTCAAAAAAAAAAAAAAAAAAAAAAATCCAAATTGTCTTTTCTTGTAGTTTGCTTCAATGTCATTCCAAGCATAAGAAATTTTACCATCCCAGACATAAAATAAAAAATATTGTTTTGTAATATTATGAAGGACTCTGCTATGTATATTCTCCCTTTGGACAGACATTTTAGCAGAGTTCATAAAGAAGACATTAAAATTGTTTTACTTTCATTATAACCCCAAATTACAAGTTTATATCTTAAGCCTTATCTTTTTAGAAAAGGTTATGTGAATGTAAATCCTGAGATTTTGAATGAAGAAATGTGCTTATTCTTCAGAACAAATTGTATGTCACTGTTTGTTGAGGAGTTATATAGACTTATGTACAAATTATTGCATAAGGGAAGGAAGTTTTGAATTATATTATTTGCTCCATTTCTGCCTTACGTGGGCTTTATGCACGTAATTATGACAAAACAGTTACTTTATTACCAAATTTGATGAATATGATTTGTCGTGGTTTGTGAAAATTCCTGAGTCTTCCACATTTTCTTCTGTTCGTGAAGCTCTATAATCCAGCTATGGCTAGCAACTTCCAGTGATACTTAATCCTGCCAAGGTATTATGAAACCTGATTGGTCAAGTATTCATTCCTTTGCAACAGCGGCCTCTCTGCACAGTACTGATTTGATGATGTATTAAATAATGTTTACAATATTCTTGGAATCTTCAATAAAAAGACTATAAATAACTGTTCTGATTATGTACTGCTGCAAAACAAAACAAAACACAACAAAAAACAAAAGAACTACACCAAAATTTAGTGGCTTGAAACAACAATGATCAAACTGTTACTATAATATTTCTCATGGTTCTTGCTTGGGATCTTTCATGTAGATTGCAGCCAAACGGTATCCAGGGCTAACGGTATCTCAAAGGCTTTGACACTCAGATGTCTGGTAGTTGATGTTGGCTGTCAGCTGGGAGTTTAGCTGGACTTCTCCAGCAGAACTCCCTACTCATGGCCTCTCCATGTGTTCTGGGCTTCCTCACAACGTAGAGGCTGGGTTCTAAGAGCAACTAAACCAAGAAGATCAGGCAGAAATTTTATCACCTTTTATGAACTAGCCTTGGAAGCTACATAGCATCATTTCCTTCATGATCACTGTCATGCCCAGATTCAAGGAACAAAATAGACCCCATCTCTCAGTGGGAGATGTGTCTTCATCACATTCTAAGAAAAGTATGTGGAATGGAAGAATCTGTCTTATCCATCTTGAACAACAAAATCTGTCATAATCATTGTACTCAAGTACTAATATTAGTATTTATTTCTTTAATTATTCTGCAAATGACCTTTAATAGCTACCATCTAATTAATATTTTTATTCAACTAGCAGTACATTTCTTCATATTCTATCTACTTCAGGGGTTGCCAGACAGTGGAAAATTTTTCATTTGGCCCTGAAAAACTGATTCTAAAACCATTTCTTGTAAAGTGGGATACAAGTCTTACAAAGGAAAGAATTAATTATTTTGTCTTTCTAGATCAGGGGTTAGTAAACTTTTTCTTAAAGAGCTAGATAGTAGATATTTTAGGCTTTGCTAGCCAAGAGGCAAAATCAATGATAGTATGTAGGTACTTATATAACTACTTAAAATGTAACATTTTAACATATAAATACTACTTTTAGCTCATGGACTGTATAAAAACATTCCAAGGGCTGCCTTTGGCTTGCAACTGTAGTTTGTCAACCTCTGGCTTAGATTATTAGTCAGTGGTGCAAATTATGTTTTTAAAGCTCTTTTTGTTTGGTTTTATGGATGTGTGTAGATGTTGAAAATCTGACTCTACACCCATAGTGGGCATTGCAAATACCTTGTAAATGCTTTGAATTTCAACTGCAAAGAATCACTGCAGTATGATTTGATGGGCTTTTCATAAAATCTGTCTATCAGTTCTAGTGATAAAACTAGTTTGGAAATGAATCTCTAGATACCCAGAACAGGGAAAAAATGTTGTTCAAAAAATTCAATTTCTTTTTATTTTCTCTTTTGGATGGACCTTAGGTACAGAGTAGGGTTGTTCACTCGTTATATCTCATGATACATTATAATTATTGTACTGTACTCCTATTTTTTCTCTTTCTACCTATCATCATCTACTCTTATCCCCTCTGTACTCCCTCTCCTCTCCCCATAAACAACCATCCTCATATGTTTATATGAATTTGTTTCTGTGTTTTCCTCTAAGATGTGTACTCCTCTAATATGTGTATTGTTTTTGAATGTAAATACATTTTTAATTTACCCAGCTGCATTAGGGATCTCAGTCTGATCTTTGTTTTGGTTTTCTTCACTCAATTATTTGTAGAAGATGCAGTCATGTTTCCATGTGTACGTCAAGTTTGCTGTTTCTAACTCTGTAATAACTTCATTGGATGCATGCACATTTTACCTACCTACTCTTCCAGGTTGCGTCTATTACTTATCCTACTCTAAACCATACTGTGGTAAATATTATTGTATGTGCCTTTATCTGAAAGAGTGATAGAAAATTCTCTGAAGAATGGAATTGAAATTGGAGGTCTAGTGACTCTTGTGACTAAATCAGTGCTTTACAGATCCCCTTGAACTATTATAACTTCTATTATACAATATAGTGATAATACAATGAATATACTGAAAAGAAATAATAAAAAAGGATTTCATTAAGACTGCAATGTCAATTATTACTCTGTTGGAACTAAATTTATTCATTTCTTTATATTTCATTGAGGTGATAGTCACTGTCTTGAAAATGAGTATTTATGCATTTGAGTTCTTGTAAAGTTTTTAGTAGTTGCTCCAGAGTTTATAATATACACCTATAATTTTCCCAGGCTAGTTAAAATTAACAATGTTACGTTCCACATAAATATAGAAACTTTGCAACCATGTAGGTCCATTTACTTTTTCTCATCCTTAACACTATAGTCATCATAGGTATTACATGTACATATGTTATGCAGCTCACAAAACACTGCTACTGTTTTGCACTAAATAGGTCATATGTATTGTATAAAACTTAAGAGAGAAAATGGTCTTACATATTTACCATTTCTTGTGTTCTCCATTTTTTCCTGGACAGCTAAGTTTACCTCTGGTATTATTTCCCATTAAGCTGAAAACCTTCCTTGAGCATTTCTTATATTACAAGTTTACTCATGAAAAAAATTCATTTTTTAAAATTTAAAATATATTTTTCTTTATTTTTGAGTGATAGTTTTGTTAGATACAAAATTCTTAGTTCATATTTTTTCTCTTCAGTACTTTGAATGTTATTCCAACGTCATCTGACATCCATAAGTTTAGATGAGAAGTTAGTTGTAACCTAACTGTGGTTCCCTTATGTATAATGTACTATTTTCTTCTTTCTATGTTCAGAGATTTTTTTTCTATTTTTGGTTTTGAATAGTTTGACTATTATGGTTTTTGGACATACTTGTCTTTGAATTTATACTGCTTGAGTTTTATTGAGGTTATATCTATACATTTATTAGTTTCTCTGATTGATAACTTTTTGTTTATTATTTATTTGAGTTTTTGCCCCATGTCTTCCCTGTCTTTCTATAATCTTTTGTTATTGTCCCACAGGTCCCTGAGGGTTTGTTCATTTTCCTTCAATTTTTTTTCTTTGTTCTTCATATTGAATAATTTCTGTTATTCTATTTTCAAATGTACTGAATCTTTACTTTGGCATTCCCATTCTCTTACTAAGCCCTTTCTATGATTTTTTAAACATTTGGACACTGAACTTTTCTGGAATATTAATTTCATTCTCTTTCATTTTGTGCTCTGCTGAGATTCCTACCTTTTCATTCATTATGAGCATTTTTCTTTATATCGTTTGATCATAATTACCACAATTGTTTTAAAATTCTTTTCTCCTAAAAACACCTCAGTCTAACATCTCTGATCATCTCAAGATTGAACTGTGTTAATTGTCTTTTCTTTTGATAATGAGTGACTTTTTCCTGTTTCCTCATATGTGAAGTAATTTTGGATTGCACTCGTATCATTGTAAATTAACGGTTGTGTTTGGATTTTGCTACAGCCTGCTAAAGAGAATTGCCATTTGTTTGCTTGTTTTCATTGCTAATTAACAAAACTCAAACTTTAAATTCCTTTTCTTGGGTGGCAGTTGAAATCTCAGTTCAGTTCTTTAACCCTTTGCTGTGCTGCTTGGAGTCTGCCATGACACAGAATTCAGTCAGAAATTTGCATAGAGTTTATACAATCTCTTTTATTTATTCAACTCTCCTTTCCAGTGGCTACAATTGCTCAGAATAACTCTGGTGTTTCTAGCCAAGTTTTAGCCACTCAGTGTAGCATTATTGCTTCCCTCAGGCTAAAAGCCTTACAACAGAGAAAAATCACACTTGTCATTCCTTTTTGTGAATATTAACTGTCTTCTTGAAATTCCCTGCTTTTGGTGTCATGCTTCAGTATATTCAAGTAGGCTTTTGCTTGTTTTCTTTTCTTTTCTTTCCTTTCCCCCTTTTCCCTTTCTTTCTTCCTCCCTCCCTCCAGTGTGCTCCCTCCTTCAGTTACTTCTCTCTCTCTCTTTCTCTCTTTCCCTTTATGCCTCTCCCTCTGTTTCTCTTTCTTTCCTTCCTTCCTTCCTTCCTTCCTTCCTTCCTTCCTTCCTTCCTTCCTTCCTTCCTTCCTTCCTTCCTTCCTTCCTTCCTTTCTTTCTTTCTTTCTTTCTTTCTTTCTTTCTTTCTTTCTTTCTTTCTTTCTTTCTTTCTTTCTGTTTCTCTTTCTTTCCATTTCAGAATATTACAGGGATACAAATGTTTTGGTTACATAAATTGCTTTTGTACCATTTGAGTCAAAGTTATAAGGTGTCCATCCCTGAGGTAGTGTGCATTGTACCCATTAGTTGTGAATTCATCCATCCCCTCTTCCCCACTACCTTCTGCTTGATTACTGATGAATATTACTTCCATATGTGCACGTAAGTGTTGATTAGTTAGTTCCAGTTTAATGGTGAGTACATGTGGTGTTTGTTTTCCCCATCCTTGTGGTATTTCACTTAGAAGAATGACCACCAGTTCCATTCAGGTTAATACAAGAGATATTAGTTCATAATTTTTTATGACTGAGTAGTACTCCATGGTATACATATACCACATTTTATTAATCCACTCATGTATTGATGGGCACTTGCGTTGTTTCCACATCTTTGGAATTGTGAATTGTGCTACTATAAATGTTCAAGTGCAGGTGTCTTTTTTATAGAATGTCTTTTTTTCATTTGGGTAAACACCCAGTATTGCTGGGATTGCTGGATTAAATGGTAGATCAAACTTTTAGTTCTTTGAGGTGTTCCCACACTACTTTCCATAGAGGTTGTGCTAGTTTGCAGTCCCACCATCAGTGTATGAGTGTTCTTACCTCTCTGCATTCATGCCAACATTTGTTGTTTGGGGGCTTTTTGATAAAAGCCATTCTCACTGGAGTTAAGTGATCTCATTGTGGTTTTAATTTGCATTTCCCTGATGATTAGAGACGTTGAGCATTTTTCCATGTTTGTTGGCCATTAGTTTATCTTCTTTTGAAAAGTTTCTATTCATGTCTTTGCCATAAGAACTCTAGAAGAAAATGTTGGAAAAACTCTTATAGACATTGGCCTAGGCAAAGAATTTATGAAGAAGACCCCAAAAGCAATCAGCAACAACAAAAATAAATAAATGGGGCCTGATAAAAAGCTTCTGCATTGCCAAGGAACAATCATTAGAGTGAAGAGACAATATAGAGAGTGGGAGAAAATATTTGCATGCTATACATTGGATAAAGGGCTGATAACAAGAATCTCTAAAGAACTCCAGCAAATCAGCGAGAAAAAAATCGAACAACTCCATTAGAAGTTTTAGACCCTGCTTTTTAAGGACTGATTTTTATGTATGTCTTTATACCAAAACCTTTATTTCATAATGAAGATGAGAAAGTCAGTGCAGTTAACATTCTCCCAATGTCCTTATCACACTTAAAACCTTCCAATTGTTTTTAGGTATGTTGTGTTTCCTAACATTTTATTTATAGCATTTATAACATTTTATTTATTCATATTTATTTAAGATTTATAACATTGTATTTTTGCTTGTAATTATTGCTAGTATTTAGCCTTGGTTATTTCCTACTGGGAATTTTTTATTCCTGAACTCTTTATTTTGATTTATTTCTAAATTGTCTAGATTCTATAAATAGGAATGTTTTTCATGAAAAATTCATAAATATTGTATTCCATGAATTTTGATATGTTTCTTGCCTTTGTACTTGAAGAATAATTTGGTTCAATTTGACTTTTTTTTTTTTTTGCAAAATCACATAGCCATTTTTTAAACAATATTCTATCTTTGAATATTGTCATAGAGAAGTTTGAGACCACCTAGATTTCTTAAATTATGTCCCTTTCTAATTTGGAAACTTTATTTATTTTTCTTCAGTGTCCAGAAGAATTATCATTATCCTGGAAGTATGATAACTTGGACAAGACTTAACTCAATGTTGATTATTCTGCACCAAGTTTTTCTGGGACACGGTGTTTATTTCTTTCTGTTATATCTTAGTGTACTCGTATTTCATTTAACAATTTGGCTCTACTTTTATTTCTATGCCTTTCTTTCTAATCACTTTCATCACTATGTTTTAAATTTATTTTACTTCATATTCTGAAGCTTACTCTTTATATCCCTAACTTTCATTGGTCAGTGTCTATTTATCATGAGTACTTCTAATAGTGAGAAGCCAAGAAATTATTAAGGCATTCTTGAGATACGGCACACGTATTTAATACTGCTGTTTACTACACCCTATTTTCATTAAACTGGGTTGGTATTGCAAGTGGATTGGTATTACAGGAGATTTCCACCATCTCCTCCACATCCATCTTCCTCAGGGCCTGTGTTGTGAGTTTGGGTGGAGAGTCACTTGGTATAAGTCAGGTTTTAAGTAGGTTGGTCATAACCGGGAATGGTGGAAGACAGGCTCAATTTGCATAAGATGGATCTAATGATTTCTATTATCGTAAATTACTTAAGGGGCAATCATTAGACTTTTCTTTGTAATAGCATCATAAAATTAAAAAAAAAGTAGGGGGAAGTTGGGAAATGCTTGGGAAATTAAATCAAACTGTAAGAAGGTTGATAATAAGCAAAAAATGCTCAAAGAGTTACTCATTTCAGCCATTTTCTGCAATACTGTATAGATAGTGCATATTTAGCATGCTAGGGTGACTTTAAGTGAAGAGTTGAGATAGAATCCTTGAGTCTCAGGGTAACGCAGAAACATTCCCATTAAAAGTGTTGACATTAAACATTGTATTAAAAATTAATTATATTTGTGAATAAATATAATATCAATAAGTCAATGATTTTACAAAGTTATGATTTTTTGAAGAGTCAAACACTTATTAATTTCCCTGATTTTTCAAGTGCATGATTATGTAACTTTTTCAATACTGTTATAAGCATGGGAAACAATTCTCTTAATGAAAAACAGCAATGACTGAATGATATAATTTTGTAAAATATTAAGTAATAAAGGAATATCAAAGATACTTTTCTAATATGTATTTATTTCTAGTAATATAAAGTTTGTTTGGGAGATACAATTGTGAACTCATTTTACAAGACAAGGGAAGCGAAAAGTGCTTTGCAACTCCAACACTATGCATACACGCCACCATAGAAGTTCCTGCTTCCTGACTTCCTTTAACTCTTCCTCTCTGTAGCATTTTCCTTTTTCCCCCTATTCTTTTCAAATTTTAAACAAGCAGTATTGTTCTAGTTCGCCTTTCTAGAAAGTAAGATTGAGATTTCTATGGGCTGAGACTAATAGGAATGCTTGGCTGGGCATTAGGCCAAGGTGTTTCAAATCCAGGATTTTTTGAGATCCTACAAATGGTTTTTTTGAAAACATTTTCTTCTTAAAAATCCTGTGTAAAATCTCTGGTGAACGAAGCAAAAGAGAATTGGTAATCTTACAGTTTGGTCATCCAAAATGTGCAGCATCCCCTGAAAAACTAAAATCAAAGTTTCCCTTTTCTCCCCATGCTGCAATGGAGCAGCCAGGATAAAAAAGGCAGGGTTAATAGGAAGTCAGGAACCCTAAGGAGAACAGCAGGTAGGGCAGGCTCATAAAAGGAAGGCTGCCCTGCCATATGTGGTCATCTGGCAACCCCATGAATCAGTCACACAAAGACAAGCACCTTTGATCTACTTGAAAGGCTGGAGATGTGAAATATAAACTTGAGTGACCTTTTCACTTTTCAGCTCTAGCAGTTCCCCCTTGTTCCTTGAATACTTTTTTTTTTCTTTAAAATTCCATACCACTTCAGATGAATCCATGTGATTTTGTGATTTACCTATCTCTGTTCTTGTCCACTCGGCAGCATCTGAGTGTGTTTTTATTTTTGTAAAGATGGTTCTACAAACTCTGATTTCAAAAAGAGCACCTGAAAGCTATACAGAATGCCTTTTAACTGGAGGAAAAGAGGAGAGCGACATAAAGACATTGAAAGCTGCGACTTACCACATGAAAATGGACATTTTCTGTACACCTGATGTCAGATAGCTGAATGCATGAAAGCATTCATCTTGTAAAGGAAATATTAGTTCCATCATCTTCCAAAAATTTGGAATCCTGAGCTTAATCTTTATTTCTAAAGTAAAAGTTGGAAAATACACAATATAGTTAAAGAAACTGGTAATTCATTAAAGTAGTTGCAGATGTTGAGGTGTGCAGTATTTAGACTTAGAGTTCATGTTTTGATCGTACCGTGTTAATGTAAGAACGTTGTTTTTGCATGGTTAGTATAGCTGTTTCAAGAGCCATAGCTTGATCAGTGATTTATATATTTCTATGTATTGGACAGTTAGGTTATAAACAAAACCTATTATAGATTATGCCATATTATAGAATATTAGCTATATGAACTGTGGGAGTTCACTTTTAACTGAAATATTAAGAACTCCTCTGCCTTACTCTTTAGCAGGAGGATAAAAACAAATTAGCTCATAAGATTAAATAGACACATTATAAAAATCAAATTTTCAGTTTTAACAAATTATAATAAGTACTTGATACCACAGAGTGTAGCTGGGCAACTTCAGTACTTATTCTCTTCCAATATCTTAGTTTTTATTAAAAAATAAATACAGAGGTCAACTTATTTATTTATTTAGCATGGCAACATCTGGAAAGAAATAGTTTAAAAATTAATGTGACTCATATTTTTCATATACATTAGAATTATCATATCAAAAATGTTTCCAAATTATTGCCTTTCAGTGTTATTTTTCTTCACAACAGAAAGCACAATCTTTATTCGATGTTTAGCCGAATGATGATATTAACTTCCTGACAATTTGATGTGCCTCCATGCGTATCTTATGCATATATGAGTGTGTAGTCACAGCCATGTATATATGAAATAATTCTAATTAGGCCTTTATTCTTTCCATAGTATTAAAATATCTCTTGTTAATATCCTTAATGGATTCCATGCTGCTAAATCCAATGTCCTCTCTAGACCCACCAACAGCACTTGACAAAGATGATCGTCTTTCTTAAATGCTTGCTTCACCCGGCTTCTGGGGCACCGTCATCTTGGTGGCTCCCTCTGTCTCCCTGACTAGTCCTTCTTTTGCTCTCCTTCCCTCATCTCCCTGACCAGTGCATTTAGGTAAAATCAAGGGCAACCCTGAGACTTTTTTCCTCCTCTTTGTTCACACATTTCCTGGGAAATGTTATCCAATCTCATCATTTTAAATAATATTTACAGTCTCAAATTTTTCCAAATACGTATCCCCAGCCAAGACTTCTCTCGAAAATTGCATGTGTACTTGTTTACTCCAAATTGCCTTTTGGAGTTAAAATAGGCATGTAAAACTTTACATTTCCCAAACAGAGATCCTGTTTCTACCCTCAAACCTGCTTCCCCTGCAGTACTCCCAATTTTAGTAAATAGGCCCTATTCGTCTAAATCCTTAGGCCAGAAACCTTAACATAATTCTTCTTCTTCTTCTCCTTCTCCTTCTCCTTCTCCTTCTCCTTCTCCTTCTCCTTCTCCTTCTCCTTCTCCTTCTCCTTCTCCTTCTTCTTCTTCTTCTTCTTTTCTCTCTCTCTCTCTCTCTCTCTCTCTCTCTCTCTCTCTTTCTCTCTCTCTCTCTCACACACACACACACACACACACACACACACACACACATACCCCACAAATACAAAACAACACAAAACTCTGATTATTCAACAATAAATATATCTATTGTCAACAACCATTTCTCACCTTCTCTTCCCCAGCCTTCTCTCACTTGGAGCACTGCAATAGCCTCCTCATTGTTCTGCCCGCTCCTACCCCTGCCCCTGCCCCTGCTCCGCTTGGGATCCTCAACACAGTAGCCAGAGCCATCCCCTCGATATCTCCCTCTGAGCTCACCTTTCCTAAATCTCTCCAACAGCTTCAGAGCAAAAATCGAGGCCTCCAGGCCCTCATGCAGATATAAACCTCAGCATTTCTCTAACCTAATTCTCCATTTCTTCCTCCTTTAGTGATCGTTTTCTTGTCATCTAAGGTTCCCTAAAAGCTCCCTCCAGGCACCTTTGCATTTTCTGTTTGCTTTGCCTGGAAAGCTCTGATGCTCTTCCCGCAATGTGCTCATGGCCTGCTGTCTTTCTTTATGTCTCAGCTTACATACAGCTCGAGCAGTGAGGTCCTCCCTGATTTCTCTTTTTAAATAGTAAATCTCCCACTCCAACATTTTTTTTTTATTTTTCTTTTTTAAGACTAGTCAAATGCAGTAGTGAGATGGGGGGAAAGTAGTAGAACAAGGAATTCAATCTTGATCTGCTTTTACTATGCTGTATTATCCTCCTTGGCATTTATTTGAATTATATATATGTATGTATGTGTAGGTACACACACATGCACCTACATACATATACACAAACATGTATACCTATATACACACCATACACAAATGTATATCTATGCATTACATATTTATACATAACTGAGGAAATACATGGTGATTTATTCACTATATCTCCAATTGGACTATTCTATGTTAGCAGGATGTTTTTCTGAGCGGTCCACTCATGCAACCCCATCTCCCAGAACAGTGCTGAGCATATAATAGGTGCTCAATAGAATGTGTTGAATGAATTGATAAAAAAAGAGCATTCTTAGACTACACTTTACAATTGGCAAATTATTTTAAAGCAGCAGAAGAAATATAATTAAAAGAGGACGTGTGGATTCTAAGACAGTGACTCTGTCCCTGGCATAAATGAGCCAGGTCACATGTGTGCCTGACTGTGGTGAAGACCCCACTGTAGCTCCTGGATGCTCTTTGCTCTGATGATATCAGTTGCCCCTTTTAGTCAACTGGACTCCTGACATATGAACTTGGGATTAGGATGGTTTCTTTATTCTTAGGTAACCAACCACGTTTGTGCTGGAAACTTAACGCACCCCTCAAGAAGATCTGGATCCTGTATCCACGTTAGAGGTCAGTCCATGAGAGGATCGCCTTTCTGCTAACTGTCTTCATCCACTTTCTCTTCATTGTCCTTTTCTTTCTCATTTACTACTCCTCTCAAGCCAGCAGTATATTAAACAGATTTTTTTCTCAGCTCCTTTATGTTGAAACTAAATTTAAAAAAAAAAGAAAAACCAGTTTCCAATTTATTTATCTGTATTTTTTACATCACTCCTTTCCCATATTAGTTTATACTAGACCGTTTCTTGAATTTCTTCCAAGCTGAAACATTCATTTAGAATTCATAATTTTAGAACTTTTGTTTAGTTAACATGACATATAAAAAATAAACTACATGATAGACTCAATTCTAACTGTACCAGACTTAAAGTCTCTGTTTACAATTGAGCAAATAATTTAGAAAGCTCCTTCCTCCAAATCTTGGTATTAATTTTAAAGTCAGTTAAAGACAAAATGCCTCTTGTAAGACCTCAGCTTTTGAATGACTAATTAAAAAATTCTAGAAAACAGAATCAAACCGACACAAGCCAGAGGTTATATATTCTTCTTTTTTACTAAACCAGAAAAGACATTTCCTATCTTTCCTATTACTGAACATTTATCTACAAGTTATTGTAGGAAGTCGGAGCAATCATCAGAAATGAGGTATATGGAATCTTTGGGCTGATATTAGCACATGACTGCCAACTAGTCAGTCCATTTCCAAGATCTTGCTTCTCAATTTGTTGAAAAGGTGTCGTGGCCCTGACAGGGCATAGCAGAATTTAGCAGGCAAGGGAGCGAATCATGTAGAATTGGAAAAAAGAGTACTCAACATGTTAATAGAATTCTGTGATCTATAATTCACCGAGATGCTGTTACATAACATGTGCTGTATTTTGTTTTACTCTATTTCTGACTAAAATAAAGCAAAGCATGTGTGGTTTAACATGCCGGTCTGCTCTATGTGGTATACAACCCAGGAAAGACATTCTTGTGACAATTAAAATCAATGCTCCCGTTGATATCATGTGAACAAAGCAGAAAAATAAAAAGTTTTGTATCCTTCAAATCATATTAAAAGTTGTTTCCTTTAAAATCCCATTGATTTTATTTATTTTGTCGTATATGATATTTAACTTGTGAAACTTCAAAGAAGATTTAAGAACATTTGGTATTTATTGAAAGAGAGCGTTCGATGGTTGGGAAACACTAACTTAGATAATTACTCTGGGTGACACACTAGAGTGAAATAGTGCAAGAGAAAGGTTTGAGAGAACTGTAGGAAAGCTGTAGGAGAGGGAAAATGACAAATGGAAATGCAAGCCATCAAAGCATAAAAAAAAGATTTATTTAGCCCCTACTATGTGTAAGACACCGTTTTGATTTTAGCCAAGGCTGCATTAACCAAATCCGTGAATACCAGTACAGAGCTTAGGTGATGAAGAACCAAGGATGACAATAGCTTTGAGCTACAGATTTGGGATTGTCAGCTGTGTTTGATCATCAGTTGAGTTCCTCCTTCCCACAGGCCAGCAGCTCTGCTTGTCTAGAGCAAATCTTGACTTCGGTTAGAATAAATCACTACAGGTATAGGCCTTCTGGCCTGGACTGCTTGCAAATCATCAAAACCATGAATATTAAATGTGTAGTTCTAAAGAGTTACTCCATAAACTTGGGCAAATGAGAATTAAAGATTTTTTTGATTCCTGACTACATGACCCAGTGTTAATAAGTGGAGAGACAGGTGGGCTTTAGGTAACTAAATAAGGTAGTCAACTTAGATCTGCCCCAGAGTGGCACATTAGTTACTATCGCTGTCCTATGAATGGGCATTGATACATCATGATCACCCCAAGTCCATAGTTTACATTGAGATTCACTGTTGGTGTTGTACATTCTCTAGACTTTGGCAAATGTTCAATGACATGCATCCACATGGTATGATATAGAATAGTTTTACTGCCCTAAAAATCCTCTTTGTTCCACTTATTCATTCCTTCCTGTCCCTAAGCTCCTGGCAACCACTTTTTTTTATAACTGTTCCATAATTTTTCCTCTTCCAGAAAGTCATGTAATTAGAATCATATAGTATGTAGCCCCTTCAGGCTGGCTCCTTTCATTTAGTAATATACATTTAAGGTTCCTCCATGTCTTTTTATGGCTTGATAGCGCATTTATTAATATTTTTAGCACTGAATAGTGTATCTCATTGTCTGAATCCACCAGTTCATCCCTTCATCTACTGAAGGGCATTTTAGTTGCTTTCAAGTTTTAGCAATTATGAATGAAGCTGCTATGAACATCTGTGTGCAGGTTTTTGTGTGAACATAGTTTTCAGCTCATTTTGGTAAATACCAAGGAGCTCAATTTCTGGATCATATACTAAAAATATGTTTAGGTTTCTAAGAAACTGTCAACCTGTCTTCTTTAGTGGCTATACCATTTTACATTACCACCAGGAATGAATGACCGTTCCTGGTGTGCCATTGTTCATGATGTTTTGTGTTTCATCTTATTATCAGCCATTATTGAACACTTTCAGGCAGGAAATGGTATTAATCATGGGAATGATTAGGCTATACATTTAGCAAAATAATTCACACTACTTAGAAGAAACATTTTTATTAATAGTATTGTAGGTGATAAGAAAACAGGTGGTATTAACAACAGTAAAAAGCAAATTAAACATCCTTGAGCTTTTCTTGATATGGTTACCAAAGAAGATGCTGATGGTAACAGTATTAGAGGCTACTATATGAAATATGTACAATCATCTCTGGGTATCCACAAGGTTCCAGGACCCCTGTGGATACAAAAATCTGCAGATGCTCAAGTCCCTTATATAAAATGCATTTGTGTGTAACCTATGTACATTCTCTCATACACTTTAAGTCATCCCTAGATTGCTTATAATACCTAATACAGTATAAATGCTTTGTAAATAGTTGTTAAAAAACTGTATTGTTTTTAATTTGTATTCTTTTTTAATTACATATTTTTAAAATTTTTTGCATATTTTCTAACTGCAGTTGGCTGATTCTTTGGATTTGAAACCTGCAGATGCTGAGGACTGACTGCATGCCCGGGCCTTATCAAAACATATGGTTGCATTCACGGTAGAGAATAGTAGATACAGACTCTTTAATGTTTGGTCAAGTTTTCTGTTGATGATCCCACAATGTCCCTCCCTGGGATTTATGTAAGGGTAAAGGTGCTAAGGTATTTCAAAAATTTCCTCATCTACTGCACTATACCAAAGACTAGTTAACAGCCCATTATTTTATTGTATTTTCTTTTCTTTGACTTAGCTCGTTTTGGTAGTGATGTATTTAGGAATGAAGTGACTCACTGGTCCTTCTTTTCATTCTCTGGTAGTTAAGAAAGGAAAAGCTTATTTTATAGATATCTCATTCTCGAAATATATACCAGGCAATGGCCTAAACTGTCCAGTCAACACAGGGTCATTTTAGGAGTACAGAATATTGTAACAAAATTCCTTTAGGTTCTTCAAGTTTTGAACTGCCTTGGACTAAATTAAGGATGGACCTATCCATTTTCTAGTGAACTATAGTGTATTAAGGAGCATTAAATTTTACCTACATATAATCCAAGTATTCAATTTATTGAATAAAGTATTTTGGCTCTTTAATCCTATGGAAATAGTTGGTGTTTTATTGTGCTTCCTTTCACATCCACTGTATGTCTTTATATCAGTCCCTGTTGGGGAACTAACGTGTTGTAGAAAACGTCTATAACTTAGAGAAAATATAGTTAATGCATCAGTCAAGGTCCAATCAGGCTCTGTACTGATTTTTTAAAAAGGAATTTAATTCAGGTAAAAAAGAGCTGGGGAGCCACATAGGGGATGGTGAAAAAATCCGGAGATTAAACCCCTTGTTAGAGTGGTGAAGAGAAGAGGTAAGCTAACTAGAGCCTGCCTAAGGTTTGAGGATTCCAGAGATAATATGGGATCCTGGCAGGTTTTTCCATGTGCGAGATAGAATGTGGAGGACACAGAGCTGCATCCAAAGGCTGTTAGAGGCAAAGGAGAGGAGGGAGAGAGAATGACTCCTTCCCTGCTCATGCTCTCCAGCCCCTGGGGTCACCCACTAGCTGCATCCAGTATCAGCAGGGCCCAGGACACACAGCCTGCAGGAACCAACATCCCTATGAAGCAGTGAGGCAAGGGTGAAGGAAGTCCAGAGACCATCATGGTAACTACTTCTTGAAAATACTACAGATTTCATTCTTATTCTGTACACATTGGGGTTGTATAACATTAGTTGGCCCAATTTCCTTCCTTCAACTCTGTATTCGCCATTTGAACAAGTAAAATAAATGATTCTGATGCAGATAAAACTGTCCTTATGGGAACATTTACTTCGGGGTTTATATTTTGACATTTTTTTTAACTTAAAATTCATGAAGCTTACTTCTGTCTCCTTTCTACATTTAGTTAATTGTGGGATTTTGCAAGCTTTTTAGAATTTTGATAATATTAAAAAAGGGGGAGCTTTAAAATGATAAAAATGTTGTCTAAATATGTATTCCATAGTAATTCAATTATCAAAGTAATACAAGGTGTTTTCAATAATTTATTCTTTAAATGTAAAAATGTCACTAAATTGGAAGCCTAATGTATGTTTCTATGCTGCTTATATGCCAATATCCTTTAAGTGGTAGCTTGACTCCAGCCTCCTGCTTTACATCGCTTTTCCATAGATGTGAGCACAGACCTAAAGTTTCCTGCCTCCATCTGTTCAGTGAGTATTATCATTTGATACACAGAAGTAAGGTTTAAAAATTTTAACTAGTTGGTCTTTCCAGACTTTAAATGTTTGATCTTTAAATTTAGCTTTTATTCCAACAAACTGCTCTTTCGTGATCATAACACATTTTGGTACCATTGCGTATTAGTATAACAAATGGTGCCCCTCAAATTTTCCACATCATTTCATTGGTTAATATAAGGATACAAGGAATCTTTCTTAGTCAATAAATGGATGTGATTATAGGGTCTTCCTGAATTATCTTGGAAACAAAAAACAACTGAGATATTTTTAGCCCTAATCAATGTCTTAACTCAGTGATATCAGAATGGATAAGATTGCATTATACAAGCCAAATCTCAATGAAGTATATCAAAAGTTGTAAAAAGTTGAACAATATTAATAGAAAGGGGGCAGTCAACATAATCTCTAGAAAAAGGGGAACTCCTAAAACAAAATTTAATGTGTCCACTGTATTGTAAAATGTGAAGTTTATGATGACCAATAGAACGTTTCCATCCTGGTTGGCATGTGGTATGTATACATTTAACTTACCAACAATCACCAGCAGGACATAACAATCTTTCCTTGCTTTAATCACCTGCGGTATTAGTCTGCTTGGGCTGCAAAAAAAAAAAAAAAAAAAAAAAATTATCACAGCCTGGGTGGCTTACACATCAAAAATCTATTTGTCAGAATGCTAGAGGCTGGGAAGTCCAACGTGAAGGTCCTGGCCAGGTAGGCTTCATTCTGAGGTCTTTTCTTTTAGCCCATAGGTGACCACCATCTTGCTGTGTCCTCACATGACCTGTCTGTGAGTTTGGTATGAAGAGAGAGAAAGCTTTTTGGTGACTCTTCTTATAGGGGCACTAATGTCATCATGAGGGTCTCACCTGTATGTCCTCATGTAACCTTAATTACGTCTCAAAGTCCCCCTCTCCAGATACCATCAGATTGAAGGTTAGGGCTTTGACATATGAATTTTGGAGGGATATAAACATTCAGTCTATAAAACCTGTTTTGATTATTATTTCAGTTGAATCCCTGCCCTCAGTCCAGATGAGAAGGAGTCATAGATAATCTCAGCTCAGATTTGAACTAAGATTGTGATATACCAGTCATTAGATCAGTAAAGAACAAGACAGGACAAGCCCACAGGCTCAGTTTATAGGGCAGCATATTATGAAGAATCCAAAATAACAAACCAAGCAGGTCATCTAGCTGAGTCATCAACCTAACTGGAATAGGCAGAGACAGAAAGTCCAGGCAGGAGGGAGGTCATAATGGAAGACCCACCTGGACTGAAAGTACCCAAAAGGAGGATAGCACAAGGAACCAGAGAAAATTTCTCAAAAGCCTGAAGAATAAAACCATGATCATTTTTATGGTAATATAGAGGATGTTCTTGGACTATTCCACTTAGCCATATATTTGGCTCACTACTTTGACTTTACTGCATGGAGAAAACATTTCAGTTAAAATTTTAATTTGCATGGCAACTCTATATTTTATTTTAAATACATATGTTAAGTAAATTGGCCTTGAATTTTTTTGTATAGCATCTTGTTTACTTGGATAATGTAAGTTCTTCTCCAGGGATATGAACAACTCTAGGCATATTGTCAGAAGAAAGGTTTTGAACAATAAACCTAAGGGATAGAGTAATTAACATAGAGATTACCCTATGGGAAGTTCTCCTTGTTATGACTACTCCTTTTCTAAGATGTAATCTTCTATCAGTCCAAGTGTTAATTTACAAAAGCATCCTCCAAATCCCAGTGACTCTGAGTGCAACAAAGACTCATTTCTTTCTTTCAATTACAATGTAAATTTGCTTAGTTCAGAGAGATGGCTCTGTTCCACTGTGTCATTCAGAGATCTAGGTTCATTTAACTTAACGGCTATCTGCTAGGTCCTCAGGTTGTCTGCTGTATTTTCTACATGATAAAAGAGGAGGATTATGCTGAAAGTATATTAATATTAGCTCTGGACATGAAACACATTATTTCTACTCATATTCCACTGGCTAGAACTCAGTAATCTGGTCCCATAAACTGCAAGGGTGGCTGGGAAATGAAGTCTAAATGTATGTCCAGGTGGCAAAAGTATCAAGGAATGGTAAACACATGTCTGGTCCTTGCTATATCTCTTTATCTCATCCTCTCTCTCTGCAGCCTCTTCTCCATCAATGAAAAAGTTGTGCAAAAGAAGACCTACAACAAAAGATATCCTAAAATGTGCTTATAAGTTTTAATGAATATCTTATAATTTCTAAAAAAAGTGGTTAACTAAAATCTGGACAGTGCATGTAGTTTTTCTGTGCACAAAGTCAGTTTCACGTGGGTTGGGGCTTATCTGTGAACATTTACCATGTGTCCCAGCAACATGTAGCCTGTGTTTAATATGAATTGAGATAATTCTAGTCAATAAATTTAAAATAAGTTCTTAAATATCCTTACCATTAGGGGATTTGTTATTATTTGAGAACTCTAGTTCTTTATGTTTGTTTATTTGTTTGTCACAGGAAACGTTAAGTATTTTTGTAAATCTGTATATCAATGGACAGAAGCATTTATGCACTTGTTTCAAGAAAGAACTTGTCAGTGACCTTTTAAGAGAAAGCCCTAGTGCTATTACTTTGAATAACACATCAGAGAAAATCTTTCAAACAAATTCTTCAAGTTAAAAGCAAGCTGTAACCATAGCTAGTATATAACACCTTTTACTTTTTAATCAGATGAAAGAAACAGCCTCTTCACTTACTTAGTTAATTCCAGAAGTACACTTTCTAAGACAATAGCAATTAGCCACATGTGGCTACTTAAATTTAAATTAAAATTAAATAAAATTAACATTTTAGCTAGTCATCTGGCCATAGGTCAAGTGCTCAATAGTCTTAGGTAGCTCATGGCTACCACATTGGGTAGAGCAGATATAGGGCATTTTCATCAGCACTGCTACTGGGTGACAGTGGTGTAGAAATACAGTTTGCCAACCCATAGCCATGTAAGAGGGAGAAACAGACCAAGAACTTTGATCGCTCTGTCTGCTACCTATTTCCTTTTTTTTTTCCAGCCATGAACAAATCCAAATCTGTTCAGTACATTATAAAAATAATCTAGCTTAAACAATTGGGTGTTTGCTTTGAAGACTGAAGAAAGGTGGCTAGCTCATTGGGGACTTTTATTAATTGCTTTGTACCAGCATACAGACTGTTAAGACTATTCAAAAGAAAGCCATTCTGTTTGGTGCGAATGAGCATAATAAATTAAATACATTGCAATTTAATCTCTAATACTTAAACAGCAAAATATACCTGTACACACTTTTGATATGAAAGCCAATCAAATAGGCCACTAAAGCTTCTCTTTCTCCTCTTTCTTTCTTTCCTTTCCATCTACCCTCCCACATCCTTCTATTTTTTCTGGTTCCTGGAACATTCCTTTTTTTTTTTTACAAGCTAACAAGTTTGATGTGGCTCTATGTCTTATTCCCTTCCAGGCTTGCAGCTGTTTTGGCAACAGAAGAAAAAATCCCCATAACAAATCAAATAAAAGCCCTTTCTGTGAAGAGGAATTGAAAACAGCAGGCCTCAAAGAGGACTGCACATGAGATGCCTTGTTCTGGCTTTCAACACAACTCAAATCAGAAACACATTACCATAATCTGAAACAGCCCACTGCTAACACAAGACAGATGGTGGGTAATAACCCATGCATCATTAATAAATAAATTCCAGCATTAAAGGCTTTACAAAGTATGACAACATTATCTGGGCACAATTACTGCCCCTCTCCCACCCCCAACATCATTTCAGTGTGTTATGGGCTATGCTAGGTTTATTTTTATTTTTTTTCCCTCCAACTCCATGGATCTGAAGGAAGTTTAAATACGACACAAGTTTTAACCAGATGAAACGTATCTCAGTGTACAAGACAGGTCTGAAACTCCATAAGGGAAGAATAAAATAGCTGCCAAAGTTTAATAGCTCACATGTTCTGCCATTGGATCAGCCCACAGAAATTTATTGCACTGCCCTCCACGGGCTGGCCTCACCCTTTCTGGTACGCCTCTGTGCCTGTATCGCACTACACACTCCAAGCAAGAATCTTGGCATCAGATTTGCCACAAAGCTGAAAGATATATGTGTAATTTCTCAGCTTTCTTTTTGCAAATGATACCATCTGTCTCTTTCCCCCCGCTCCACCCACCAAGGAGGGAAGAAAAAACAACCTTTGATTAGATTGAAAAAAATTAGAGAGAAGGAGGGGAAGAGAGAGAGAAAGAGAGAATTTTAACTCCATACATATTAGAGACAAATAAAAAGAAAACTGTTTATCCTTTATCAGACACCCAAAGACACCAATTATTTTGCTTTGTTTGTTCAATGGGATAATGTTGTTCCAACAAGATGTGAGAAGTATAGGAATGTAGGAATGTGGCAGAGGACCATGCAGGCCTCTTTGGGTGATGTTCTCTGGGACTTCCTCGGGGAATGCAGCCTGCCTACAAAGCCCAGGTATGCACTTTCTATGCATACCATCTTAAGCCAGAAATCAAACATGGTACTGCCCATACATTCTGGAGAAATATAGGTTTCATGTTAGAGTCACCCTATATGAATTACATATTCTTCTTAAAAATGGGAAGTATAATAATTTTTGTCAAACATACCTCTTTGATGATTTTAATGAAAGAGATAAACTACTTTGCACTAACTCACTTGACAGGTAAAGAGCTAGGAGAAAATAATACGTTCTAAATCAGTAATCCCTGATTACCAGCAGGCCAAATGAAAGTATCTCCACGGCGTCATCCTTTGACTCAAGCGGGTCAGTCACATGGATGTGATTTACAAGTCCTGGAGCACACAGTTGCTTCTCCAGACCCAGGGCATGTGGAGGATGGGGGCTGGGCAGGGATGGGGGCGGTGAAGAAAGAAGTCCCTCACTGGAACAGCTGTCCCTTTCCTTTCAGCACACAGAGAATTTTCTTCCACTTAGATCATGTGAAGGCTGATCTGTAAGACTTTCCTGATTAGCATCTAAATCCTTTGCCCCTATGTTCTCCTCTTTCCCAAACTTAAATCAATATTTTTATGTGTATGTGTGTATCTACTTTCTCTTAATTGACTGTGTGTTTATCTTATTTCCTCCATTAAATTGTGAAATTCCTGAGGGTAAAAACCATGTCTAATCTATGCCCTAAATTCCCCTTAGCACCGGGTACAGAACACC
The DNA here is from genome assembly GCA_963574885.1 of Lepilemur ruficaudatus. NCBI lineage: Eukaryota > Metazoa > Chordata > Mammalia > Primates > Lepilemuridae > Lepilemur > Lepilemur ruficaudatus. The sequence goes on from CAUYRT010030858.1 coordinate 239,893, forward strand.
GCATTCAGTCTAAATGAAATCACAACTCGGGGAAACGCCAGGGCCCCTGGCAGTGCAGGCTCAGATGGAGTCTACGAGTTCCAGGTGAGTCTGTTCCAAGGCGGCTTTTCTTTGAGCTCTGTCCAGCTTTCTCTGGGAACAGCTGCTGAGGGATGGTCAGATGGAGGTGAGTTAAGCTTTAATTGGTTCCTAAGGTATGCAATTTTCTTCATGATCTGAACGTGATGGAGGGACTTGCATACTGAATTGGTAGAAAATGGAGAAAAAAATCATATTGATCAAGAGATTTTCTAAAAACGGCACATTCCGTCAAAGTAAGGATTATTTCCAAAAAATCTTGGTGTGTTTCCAACTCTGTAATTTTTGATATCACATTTGATAGTCTCCCTCTTCTATCTTGTAATTCCTGAGCAGGTCAATTGACTGAGCTATTCTTTTATCGTCATCATCATTATCCTCCTCCAGGTCAAAGAAGTAATCATTAAGCTTCTATCTGCTCATTTTAAAGTACAAGCTATGGTTTGAATTCGTTAACCACATTTAACCTCTGTTTTTCTGGAGTTTTAAAGCCAAAAATCAAATGCATGCATACGAACATTAAAACTGCGAGGAAAGAACATATAGTTGCACATTCATGGTATAGTTTGGATTATTATTTTTGCTTTTACAAGTAGCAAGGAATAAAATGCATCACAAAACGTATATGGAGGAAGAATTATTTTAGTTGTCAAGAAATTCTTTTTGAGGAAATTAAGCAGTGATCTATTCGTTAACTAATGAATATTTTTGTGTAGCAGTAATTGTACCAGGGTTTTATGGTAGAGCAATGAACAAACTTTGAAGGAATAGAGCAGAAGAAATCAATCAGAGCAATGGGATGCTAGACAAAGAGGGTAGTTTTACTTGGGTGAATCAGATGAGGAAGCAAAGGGTAGACAGGAATTCTTATGAGACAATGTAGATCAGGGGTCCCCAACCTATGGTGACTTGTATAATTATTTCATTACATATTACAGTACAATAATAATAGAAATAAAATGCACAATAAATGTAATGCACTTGAATCATCCCAAAATCATCTTCCCCCTCCCCGGTCCATGGAAAAATTGTCTTCCGTGAAAATGGCCCTTGGTGCCAAAAAGGTTGGAGACCACTGATAGAGGATCCGGGGACAAAGAACAGTCTTCCACAGACCTGAACTAGAAAGAAACTACACACTTAGCACAGTATATCCCTAGAGATGGGCAGGGTTGGGGTTTGTCATCCCATCAACAAATTTCCAGCCCTGTGTTAGTAGCTATTCATTTTTCTTTATTTTTCTGTATGTCTGCTGTTAGAGTACATAGTTCAGCTTAACAAGTATTTGTGAAGTTTCTAGTGCGTCATTTTGTTTACATATAAAATGGGGACAAATTCTATATCTCACGGGTTACTAGAAGATTGGAATAAATAGTACCTTTAAGGATCTTAAAATGGTACAAAATGTATTGAACATGATCAACTTAACTGTTATTCTCACTGAAAATGAATCCCTGGGTTAGGCACCCTATGTACAAAGTAACTCATTTCCCTTGCCATCTGGAAACTTACCATCTAGGGCTTAGATCAATGCAGAAAAATGTTTTCTATATAATGTGGTAAGCGATACCTGCGTTCACTCATGCAGAAATATTTACTGAGCACCTATTCTGTGCCAGGCACTCCCTGTACTAAGCACTGAATATACCCTCATGAGAAAAAGAAGACAAGGTCTCTGCTCTCATTGACTTTACGGCTTAGACGGAGATTGGAGAAAAGAGAGATCAATAAAAATTCATAGAAATAAAAGTCATGTTATAATTATATATGAGTACCACAGAAAAGACATTTCAAGAAGTTAAGATTGTTCAGTTGTTTCTAAGTATGCAGAACAGTCAAGTGAGATAAGGATCTGTAAATATTCCTTGAATGGGTGACTTGTTAATAATTACAGATCTTTGTAAGAGCTAATTCCAAGGAGTGTTGATTATAAAGCCAGGTTGAAGTGGGCTGAAGAAGAAGGGGAGACAAAGAAGTGGATACACTGATTCTACTTGCTGCATACTTTTGAGAGATAAGATAGAAATATGCCCAGGAAACCTAGAGGAAGAGGATTTAACTCAGTCTGTGAATTCAGGATCAGTCTCCTGGAGTAGATGACATCTTGCCCCCAATCTTAAAAGTGAGTTATACGTGTAAAGAGAAATGAGAAAGATAATATAAACAGAAGGAATAGCACTTCCACCCATCTGTAGGGATAGACACTGCTAAAGTCAGAGATGTGTGAAGCAGCAATATGTATGTAGGTTGGTCCATAAAATTTCTAGATTTGATCATGTTGCAGAAGTCTGGCCTGCACTGTTGGCTTAAGGTATCTTAAATGTAATTCTAGTTTGCTTTGTCTAGTAGAAAACAATGTTCAGGCTGATTGTATCAGTCATCTTCTGCCATGATAATGCTGCCAAGACAATAACCACACAACTGTGAAGTAGAACAGAAAATATTTATTTTTGCTCTCAGGTCCATGGACCATCTAGATCATTCTTCTGATTTGAGCTAGATTTGGCTAATCTTAGCAGGGCTTGTTCGTGTTTCACTAGTCAACTCTGGATCAACTCTGGGCTGCCTGGCTTAATATGGCTTCACCTGGGATGACTCAACTTCTCTTTATGTGGTCCTTTGTACTGCAGCAGGCTGGCTTGGGCTTGTTTTCATGAGGGTTGCAGAGTTCTAAGAGAATGAGTGGAGACATGAAAAATCTGTTAAGGCTAAGCTGGAACTGGCACACCATGACTCCTACTTCTTCCCATTGATCAAAGCATGTCACATGGCCGCCGAGATTTAGGGGTGGGAAAGTAGAGTCGGACCCTTTGATTGCACTCAATTTCCAGTAATATTTCAAAAGGTGTGAGTACAGGAGGGGTGGAGAATTGAAACCATTTTTATAATCAGTTTATCTCATGAGTAATTAATGCTTTTTGAACATAATGATCCTTTCAAAATCTCTCTTCAAAAGAAAATTGAAACTTAAAATACTTCATATTGAGATATTTTACTTGTCAGAATATATTTGTCAGAGTTTATTTGTCATCTTTCTGGCTAGATAGGTAGATTTTTTGAGATTAACAGCCCTACCACCCCTCCTTGCCAGTCTTTAAAGTATAGATATAAACTGGCTTATGTTGAAGAATGAATATTCTTACCGCTTTCTAGCTAGTTACTCATATGCTCGCCTCTTTTTCTAGTTCTGCCACCCACCCTGGAAAGGAAAAGTTCCTAATTTTATGGTTCAGATAGAATTTGGGCCACAGGTCAACTAAGCATGGTGAAGTATCTCAAAGAACCTAAATGTAGGTCCCATTTTGCCTCATGTTATTTCTATTTTCTAAGTCCATGTGGTAAATAGATCTAATGGATTGAACTCATGAGTTCTCTTTCCCGAATTTGCTTTACTGACATTGTTCATAGTTTACGCCAGATACTTCTCTAATACGTGATGCTTCACTCAGTATTTAGATTTGAGGAGTGGAAAATATGGTGATTTAGAAGGAAGAGAATGAAGTATCAAGCAGGCCTTTACCAAGCAGGCCTACATAAATGGTTTTAAATTCTGGCCCAGATATATTAATAAAATAGTGCTTTAATTCCCATTCTGGTAATGATTTTGTGAATGACACTCTCAGAATCCTTGTAAAGGCATCAGAGCCTCACCGTGATTTAGAACAGCCTCCATAATACAGTCTCGACCTTGACCTTGAGCTTCTCAGAAGTGGTGGAAATAGGGTTGTTGACTGAAAGCAGCAGGAAAGGATGGAGTGAGAGAAACAGAATGGAAGACAGTATTCTCATTAGAAAACTTTCCCATCCATGTGATAACTTGATTTCAGTGTATAGATATTTAGCCAGAATTATTCGTCACTGCAGTTTGTACGGTTTTGTGCTTTCTTATATTTCCTTTCAAGATTCCTGAGCTCGAAAACATGAGAACAAAAATGAAGAAAAATCTGTTTCTGTGAACTTCCCCTATTCTAGCCAAAAGCTCTTGGGTTTGCATCGCCCCTAATTGATGATGGCTCCAGGGACTGACAGATGGCATCACTCTCTGTCTCCTGACATCTCTGTAATGTGGTTTGGGGAGTCAGAATGTTCCAGGCAAAACTCTACAAATTTCCAGTATTGGTAGTTTCAGAATAAGGGCAACATGGAACTATTGTAGTCATTAGATGAGTTATTTCTTAAGTTAAACTGTATATGTGATTTTTATTCATTGTAGGAAAATAGAAAACAAAAGACAAAAAACATTTGAAAAAATTGTAGGTTACCAATAGAATGATGTTAAAAATTATCAGCATTAGGAGGAAGTTGGTGATATCATCTGTTTGCTTCAGCCTCCTTGTTGTCGTGTAAAAATTGGAATACAGATGCTGGCCGGCCGGCCGGCCGGAGCGGGAACCGGGCTCCCTCTCTAAGGCACCCGACAGTCTCTCTACTTCGCGAGAAGTTTTCCGATTCACCTCTTTTCCACTGAGGTCCTGTGTCCCACGCTGCTTCTCTGAAGGTCCGCAGAGCTGGTCCTGTAGAAGTGGAGTTCACTCTTCTGCAGTGGTCTGCCTATTTCACCTCCGACTCTGATGAGAGCAGAGAGCCAGGAGGGCACTCCTATTCCGCCATTTCCCACAATCCTCTAATTGTACCTCTTGAGGTAGTATTTAAATGATTTTGATAGAAGTTCCACGTGTTCCTCAAACACTTCAATCACTCTGTTACATTTTGTATTCCCATGTTCTTGGAAATGCAATTCATTTTCCACTCCATGTATCAAATTCAATTTTATCCAGAGAGTAATGAGTTTAAGCTTTTAAAATCATATAAACTACATCCATGGGTACAACATAACATGAAATATCCTTTTGAAACCACTGTCAATTATCTTTTCAACATCACAGAATGTGTGAAGATTCAGAAAACTAGGAAAAGGAAAACTGTGTCCCAATTTTCAAAGAGAAAATCAACATTAACTTGTAGAAATTACACACACACACACACATTTTGTATTAGTTTCCTAATGTTGCCATGACAAATTATAACAAACTGCATCACTTTAGACTACAAAATTTTATTCTCTCAGTGTTCTGGAGGCTAGAAGTTAAAACAAATGTCAGCAGGGTTAGTTCCTTTTTGAGGGCTCAGAGGAAGAATCTTTTCCATGCCTCTTTCTTATTAATAGCTTCTGGTGGTTACTGGCAATCTTTGGTGTTCCTTAGCTTATAGGCATATCACCCCAATCTTGGCCTCTATTTTCACATGGTGTTCTCCCTGTGTATCTGTCAATTTGTCCAAATTTCTCTCTTCTTATAAGGACATGTCATTGGATTAGGACCTAAGGATAGCCTCATTTAACTTGATTACATATATAAAGATCCTATTTTTAAATAAGGTCACATCAACATCTCCTTTTGGGGGATACAATTCAATCCATAACACATTTCAATGTCAATTTCAGGAAAATTTATAATATAAAAATTTTACATAATTGTATGTCAGCATTTAACAAAGGGAGTAGTAAACAACATTAACAATTTTGTATTCTTAATCAAATATCAAATGTTATAAAATTGATTTTTTTCCCTTCTCTGGTGGTGTAGTGAGATCAGGAGCATGTCATAATGAACGTTTATTTTTAACATACATTTAGCACAAATGTTCACTTTTATTGCTGTGGATAAGAAATGAGAAAGTAGATTATGTAACAGGACAGTCCAAGTGGAATTTTAGCTGGTTGAACAATTACAAAAAGTATTGATTATTGAATTTCTGTTATCTCAGAAGTTAGCCTCTAGAAGTGACCCACTGAATTCTTTATTTGACCCAATATTTGTATCAGTGACACAAACGTAGACATAAAAAAGCAGATTATCAAATTTCATATGACAAAATCTAAGAAAAAGGCTAACATAGAATACAAATTCAAATTAACCTTAACAGGTTGATTTGATTTTAGTTACAAGGATGAGAAGCTAACGGGCTTAATTAAGAAGATTAAATTATATATATATATATATATATATACACAATGTGAGTTTCTAAAATCAAAAATCAGTTGCCTATACAATAACTATATCTATATTAAAGATCTGGTTGGATGAGAGTCCCCTAAACATGGCTAATCAGGTTGTGTTCTTAATTGCCAACGAATGAGTTCCTGGGTGAGACTTCCCTAATTTGGCTCTAGGTCAGCAAGTAAGGTTCAAGAGAGCATATATAACTTACAGGTGCTCTACAGAGAAAATTTCATTACAAGGATTTCTGGTTTTACTGACTTTTCGTGGATAATGACGCAAAGACATTTCTTTGCAACATGATAATAACATTTGTGTTAAGTCCATCCATGATGAGGAATCTGATAACGAGAAACTGTACCCTGAAATACATTGTTGCTTGTGTCCTATTCCTATCTAATGCTACACAGAAATAGAAATGTTTCTCATTGTCCAAATACTCTTCTCATGCCGGTTGGACAGAGGGCAAGTTTATTATCTTAGTCTATGTAAAAATGTATGAACATTGTAGAATCCAGGGAGTACGTTGAATCCAAAAATTATGAGGTTAGCATTAAGGATGACCAGTGAAAATTGGATAATTTGCACAAATTCTTTGCTGGCAAACCACCATTCCATTCCTTCAATTGCCAGGAAGAGCTTCTCTCTCACTGTGCTTCTCTCCTTCCACCCCCAACTTCAGCCTGTTCTCATTTCTTATCATTTTTGTGTACTTTTTGTTAAAATTTGGGTTCCATTTCCCTTATCCCTTACATTTGGAATTTACCAGACTAAAGAGTTGAGGTCAGGAAATAAAAGCTCATCTACAAATACTAATAAATATATTCTCTCTAATATACAAAGAAAAGACTGACTCTAGAGTAACTAACATTGGGGTTCAATTAACCACCAATAAATCATATATATAATTAATATGCCAATAAAGCTAATGCCATTAGGCCTCATTATTAGAGATCTATTGATATCTCATTGTATCATATGAGTATCTAATCAATTATTAGAAGGCAATGAATAAGCCTAAGGAAGATAATCCCAAGGAAAAGGATAGGCAATCATGACAAATAGAAACAGCAAAAGGAAATAAGGATGTTTAGTATTAGGAAAATAATGTTTAAGCAAAAGTTGACAGCTACTTACAAAATTTTAGGGAGAAAGTAGGGAGACACAGAAGGAAGAGTATTAATACTTGCCTATAATAAGCCCTCAAATTGTTGACCAACTGTGTATGTTTTTGAGAGATTCCAATGATGCCAGCAGAAAGCAGCAGCTGTAAGGACTGGACAGAGATTTCAGTTGCTAGAGTTTAGAATTTGAGTAACACCAAGAATAGAGGAGCTTGGTAAAATCTTCAGGCATTCAGTGTCTGTGTCTCCCTACTTTCTGGGATTAATTCTCTACAGCCACTGTGGCAGCCTAAAATCTCATCACTGACATCACAAGTCAAAAATTATCACATATTCTCCTTGAGTTCTAGCCACCTTGCACCTGAGGACTGGGAATACCCATAGAGAAAATCTGTATAAATATGGGTCTCACTCAGTTATTTTAATTTCCTTCTTTGACTAGTCAGATCACTTACAGTTTCTGTCTACTTTTAGTTTTCTCTCCAGTGCCTTCAAATAGTTTTTTAATAATATTTTTTGTAGAGTTTATTAAGAGTTTTGTAAGAGTTTATTAAGCCTGCCTTAACAAGGTGTAAACCAAAACATTTAGGTTTAGAGGTTAAAGGTGATCAGCCTTCAACTGCTAACCAGAGAATCATTCATACTCTTTAGAGGAAGAAGACAGAAATCAGAATCTTTATAATGTATTGTTCACAATGTCCTGTACACAATAAAAAGGTATATCCTAAGAAGCAAGGAAGTATGACTTATTTTGAAAAAAAAAAAAAAGCAGCCCATAGGAATAGATCCCAAGGTACAACACATATTGGTATAAAGTAGTAACACAGTTATAATGATATATTCAAGAAAATGATGGTTTTAATGAATGGACCGGTGTGGAATCTCATCAAGAGACATAGAAGCAGGGGGTAAAAAAAGAAGAACCAAACAGCCACATAGAAATATTAGGACTAAAAAGTATAATATCTGTAATGGACTTAACAGCAGATTGAAATAAGTGTAAATATATTTTGAAAAGAGATCCGTAGAAAGTATTCAATTTAAGATAAAAAAATCAGAAAAATGTAAATAAAGTCTTGGTGAGCTGTGAGACAATATAATGTGATCTAGCATACACTTAGACTAATTCTCAGAAGGAAAAGAGGAGAATGGGAGCAGGGTAGTAATTATAAGAAATAATGGTGGAAAGATTTCAAAATTTGGTGAAAAATATGAACTTAAGTATCTGCGAAGTTCAAAGAACCCCAAGCAGAACAGATACAAATAAAACCAAACATCAGAGGTTAACTGCAGAAAACCAAAGATTAAAAAGTTATCCTTAAAACCAATAATATAAATCCTATCAGATGAAAATGGAAGTCAAAATTGTTGGGAAATAAAAGAAACATCTGTTCTCTGTACCCAGTAAAAACAACCTTTAAAAAAATCATAGAAAATAAAAATATTTTTGCACTAAAACAAAGATGAGTGAATTTGTCTCTAGCTGTTCTGCACTACAAGAAATACTAAAGGAAAGTCTAGCCTGAAGGGAAATAACAATAGATAAAACTTAGATCTACAGTGAAAAAAATGAGAAGCACAGGAAATTGCCTATATGTAGATAAATATAAAAGCTGTCTTTTTTCTTCTTTTAGTCTCTGTAAAAGACAGCTGACTACTTAAGCAAAACTTAAAACGTTTGGGTGTGTAGTTTATAATTTTTATGCATGCATAGGATTGAAGAACGTAGAGGTAGTGTTGCCAATTTCTTAACTTTATATGAAGTGGTATAATATTAACTCTAAGTAGACTGGAGTAACACAAGAATGACCAGAAAAAAGGAAATAGTACAGAGATACAGCTAAAGAGTAACAAAGAAACTAAAATGGAATTAGTACAAAAAGTAATGAATGTGTCGTCCCTGGAAGTGTTCAGGTTGTAGGTCATCAGATCCGGAATTTCAGAAGGACATGGGTTTAAATCCTTCTCCTTCCCCTCAACACTTGTGACTTGGGGTGTGTGACATACTTTCAATGTTTTGTTTTTTTTAATCCCCCAAAGCAATGTGTTTCACAAGACACGTTTTGCTCTTGAGGTTTTTGGCATCTTTCATGTGGCCATTGTGGATGTTTACATTCATACATTCAATTTCTTGGCCCCTTTCATGAATTTAAAACAATAGTAGTAAGTACTATTCTATTTTGCTGGAATTTGGCCACAATTTCTTTGTTTTATGCTTTCAATAAAACACTGTTTCTAAAGTTGAGAAATGTTCCGTGCAGTTATTACTGAGAAAAACAATATGATTTTTGTTAGTATTCCTGCAGGAATGTTATGTAATATGTACATAAAGGAAAATGGAAAATTCTGGAACTCCACTCCTACATGCCTTCCCCTATCCAACAGTCTCCCCCAGTGGAGCACTGCCAAGTACTCCTCAGAGCTTACCCACTCCACTAAGTGTCCACTTCTGATTCTTTGTAAAGTCAGAGGACATTGAAGTTCTCCCACTTCCTGTCACTGTATTGTGCTTCTCTCCCCGTAGACCACGTTATCAATCCCTTTTGTTTGAGAGAAGTATTTGTACCTCTTTAATACTTTAATTACTGTTAATAACAACAGTAATTAACAAATGTCATTTTTCTCCCAATGTCAGAAATCACAGGCACCCCTGCTCCGCCTTCCCTCTTCCCTGGTGTCTGTCCTACCCTCCCTCCAAGATCAAACTGGCCTCTTTCAGTCCTGTGGAAAAGAAAACAGAATTCCTTGGCCCCGTGCCTGAGTGTTTCCAGGCAGCACCGCATTGCCAAGGGCAGTTCTCCAAACCAATGGTCTGGGAGTGGGAGCAAATACAAATTAAAAAGACTCTTGAGAAAGAGTTTTTCCTTTCCTTTTTTCTGTAAGCACAGTAATCCTCTATCAGCAAAGCTCCTTTTCCCAGGCTCTAGGACCTGCCACTCTCTGATGAGAGGCAACCGTGGCAGGCTCTTATCCTTCCACCTCCTATTACAGCGGTGACAACTTGTCTTCTTCTTCATCCCTCCTCTCCCTCAGCTTTTAGGTTTCGGCCAATTTCAGGGCGTTCCACCCCCCGGGAGCGCCTCCACCCCCGCCGCGGGCCGGCCGCTACCCAGCTCGGGTGGGCGGGGGGCGAGGCTCGCGCGGCCGCGGGTCCGGAGGGAGTGTCTACACTAGCCGGGACCCCGCCTCTGGATCCTGCGCCTCCCTTTGCTTCCGCGCGCTTACACTGTTTTTAATTTGAAAAATCCTCCTCTTCCGTCTCCCTCCTCCGCCTCCTCTTCTTTCCCTTTCAGACCCTGCGTCTGGCGGCGCCGGTGCCCAGCGGTCCGCGGGGCGGGCGGTGAGTGGGGCCGGGGGCGTGGTGAGGAGAGGCCGGGGCCCGCGGTGACTCGGGCGCGGGGGTGGCGGGCCGCGGCGTCCCGGGCTGGCCGCTCCGGGGCTGCGGAGCCGCGCGCCGCATCCTCAGGTGGTTGCGGGAGTTCCGGGCGCCGAGCGCGCGCCTGCGGTGGAGCCGCGGCAGGTTTGGTAGCGAGCTGCTCCCAGTCCCGGGACAGCGGTCGTCGAGCTGTCCAGGACGTTAGGGTTCCCTGAATCTTAACCCGGCGGCAGCGGCCCGGGATGAAGGCTCTCCGCCGGGGAGACTCACTTCTGCCCGGGGCGACGCGAGCGCTCGGGGAGGCGGCTGCTCTTCTCTGAGGCCGTCGGGGCCACCGCGCGGCCCCGTCACCGGTCCTGCCCGACGGGGCTCCTCTCGGTTCTCTCGCTGGCGTGACCTCGGTGCGGCTCTCACGGACTCAGGCCGCTGGCAGGTAAAAAGGGTTTGTGAGAACTTCTCTCCGTGCTTGTTGGCCAGAGAGGGGTTGTAGCAGAGGAGCCATCTCTCACATTGTCAATTTGGACAAACTGGGGCGATTGGGGGGGGGCGTGTGGGCTTTATTTTATTTTCCTGAAAATAAAACGTTCGTATTTTCAAGACTTAGATTTTCTTTCATTTATTTTTGTGGCCTCGTTTGTCTTCTCAGGCTCTACAATTTCGTTTTTAACTTTATGTTAACTTTATATTGCACTTAAAATGAAGCCACCAGAATAAATACACATCAAGATATTATTTATACCCTAAGGTTGATTTTCCAGCTGCTACCTACAAGGGGTATATAGATCAATAACTTAAATTGCATTCTACTATAATAGGAAACACAGATAACCTCCGTTTGTCCATCTGCTAATGGGGTGGTGAAACATTACCATGATTTCTGTTGAATTTAAAAAAGTCAAGAATGCACATCATCACACCACATGGTTGCGAATTTTATGTAGGCAGAACAGATCACTTTATGCATGATGTGATTGTATACTTCGAATATTCACTCGAAACAACTGAAAAGCGAATGGGAAGAACAAGTGAATTTAGCAGAGTGTCCAACTGTATTTTACTTAATTTATAGAAATCAGTTGATGTTCTGTAGGTAAACTGAAAATTCAGTAGAGCAAAATAAACTTCAGTTTGGCGTGAAGTAACAGAAACTTGAAAACACCTATTTTGTTAAAAGATATAAAATGTGTATTTGGGAATCCAGTAAAATACATAACATTTTTGTAGAGAAATACATCATTTCACTAACACAATATGTAAATTAAATAGAATTTTAACCAAATATTTTTAAAGGGGATTGTTTAGCTCGTGAACTAACAAACACTTGAAAATAGCCAGGAAATTTCAAATAAATATGTATATATTATTATAGGGAGGCTTTAGCATATAATAAAAGGTATTATAAATCTATAGTGATTAAAACACTATGGAATAGCCCTATCAGGTATGTCAATGAAACTGTAGAGCAGATTTAAGAATAAAAAGAAAATGGGCTTTTGATAAGGACACATTCTAAATCGGGGGTGAGGAAGAAATAACATTTAATTGTTGGTGCTTGGACAAAGAAGTATTTATTTGAGAAAACTAGTACTAAAACTGAAACTTTTCCTTGTTCAGTACACAATTGTTGTCTACATGGCTTACTACTTTGAATATATGAAGCTTGAAAATAAAATAAAGAAAACCTGAATGGGTATTTATGCACATGGCACATGGGAAAAGCATTTTTACCCATAGTGCAAAAACCTAGAGCCATGTAGGGACATAATTTCTATTAAGATTTGCACCCAAAAAACAGATACAAACTGGGTACGTTAACAGAAAAAGAGATAATTTTGCCAATATACCTAGAAATCTCACTGATGACCTTTAAAATCAACAACCCAGTTGAGAATAAAAAGAAACAAAGCAAGAGAAATGCAAATAATAAGCACAGTGAAGACTCTTAGCCACACTGATTATCTGAAAAAGTGCAATTAAAGTAAGATGTCAATTTTTGCCTGGTTTACTAATTTTGACAGTCTGATAATTTTCAGTGTTGTTGATAATACAATGAGGGAAATATACTTTTATAAGCTTTCAGTGGAAAAGGTGATAGCTGTTCAAATTTTCAAATGCGCATTCACTTATTGGAATTTATCCTGCAAAATACGCTCCCAAGTGTGCAAATAAAAATCTGTGTCATGAAATAAAGAGAGAGAGAATAAAAAAATCTGTGTCAAAGATGTTCACAGGCTTGCTTGCCATATAAAAAGTATACAAACAATTTTGAAACTATTGATTGGGATTTGGAAACAACTTTGTAACTACGGTACATCCAAAGGGGAAATATTAAAACATTTGGTAGCTCTAAATGTTCTAACATGGAAATATGTGCAAAGCATATTATAAGTTAAAACACAGAAACAAAGAGCAAGTTGAAACTGTGGTGTGTATACACAGTAACATAATATTTTTGTAAATAATTTGGAATGTAGACTAAATTATATTATTTTGAGTATTCATTTTCTATGACATTTCTATAATGTATGCATGTTTTTAAGGAAACATGATGTTATTACAATGGGAAAATAATAAAGCTCCTAAGGGTGTTTGTGATTAGTAATTTATACAGATTACTTCCTTCTTGGATATATTACTTGTATTATGTTACTATAGAAGAAACATATTGCACAAAGCATTCCGTATTGTTCTCTTCATTGTCTTTCTTTTTGAATGTTGTCTTTTAGCTGCTTCCTCAAAAAACCCCTTCCTTTTTCTCCTCTTCAGTATTGATGATTATGATGTTTATTGTGGGCATAGAAGTGAAAATTTTTTCCTGAGGGATTTCACATCGGTTAACTTTTTCATAAACAGAAAATATAAGAATGTTCACACTCCTTACATATTTCACCAGCATTGTACTAAAATTCACCTTTATAGCACTCATCCTTCCGTATGAGAGAGATTTGCTATTCTTTAGAAAGGAAAATATCTAAAATTGGACTATAAAAAGATTTTAAAAATTGCGTGGCAAAAATACAGTAAAGACAAATGACAAATTTTGAAAAAATAATTTTAACAAAATAAAATTTTAATATATTAAAATTAATATAATTTTAATACTTTACTCTCATATAAAGAACATGAAAAGAAACGTTAGCAACAACAAAAAAATGAACAAATGACTAAAGGGAAATTCACAAAACTAGAGATGCAAATGACTTTCAAACATATGATAAAAGTTCATCAACCTTTGTATTATAAGATATACAAAAAAAAAAAAAACTAAAAAATTTTTACCTATCAGATTGGCAATGACAAAAATTTCGATAAAACACTGTATTATAAATATAATATTTTTCTGTAGGGTAGGAATTGATTCACATTCTTTGTAGTACAATTTGACAGTATCTTTCAATAATGTACAAAACTTTGGTCCACCAGTTTTGCTTTCAGGAATTTAATACACAGGTACACAAACAACAAAATGCAAGTTTATGTCAGCATGGTTTGTAATAGCATAGCTTTAGAAACAATTAAAATTTTTATCATTAAGTAGTTTAATACATAATGGTGCAGCCATTAAAAAGAATAAAGTTATATGAACTGAAACATAATCAACAGCAAAACATTTAATAAGTGAAAAACAAGACACAGGAAAGTATATAGAAGACTGCCACTTATATTAAAAGGTATATATGTTAGCTTGTGTATGCCTAGGAAATCTCTTGGAAGACAAAAAAATTGCATACCTGTGGCTCCCTTCTGAGATAGGGAATGGAGATTGGAGTAGATGGGATCCTTTTTATTATATGCATTTTTGTACTTCTTGATTCTTTGAATTATTGTGTGCTTGCAGATAACATTTAAAATGTAAATGTATTTATAAATATAAAGTTTCTTATCAAAATGACTTAATTATAATCCAGATGACATCCAATTTTCCTACAATTTTTAATACTAAAAGACTAGCCAGGAAATGGTACAATGAGGCATTACTGGCAATTCTCCAAATATCATAGTTGGCATGAGAATACTTTCTTAAATGTATTAAATTTAACTGAATTAAAATCTGCAAGGAGAATTGTTCCTGGAAGGATGTGCAAAACCTGCATAAATCTTTGATGTACATGCAAGTCTTTTTACTTAGGGATTCACTGCAAGAGGTTAATGTGTCAATTTTGGTTTTTTATTTGTTAAAAGATTCAGATTATAAAATCTATTATACATTTATTATAGAAAATTTAAAGAGGAAATATTGTTTATATTTAAGCATATTTTCTCCAAGCTTTTCATACTTTTAAAAAATATAACTATTATTATAGTTATCCAGACTATATGTTTAACACTTGAATATAAACATTTTATGATTTTTAGAAAATTATTTGTGGCCGTATTTTTAAAGGAATATAATTTTTATAATGTTTCATTATAATATGTGAACCATTGTGCTAGATATCAATGTAGTTTACAATTACTACAGTTTCAATTCTATATTCTTTCTGTGGGAATGAGAATGTATTACGTAAAACAAAATCTTATACAACATATCTTGGATTTTTTTTTTTTTAATTTGGTGTTGAGGAAATTTACTTGATTCTACAAATGAGATTTGAGAAGAAATTTAGATAAGTTTTATATTGGTAAATTGAAGATTTAATTGAATTGATTAAGTTTCTTATAGGAAATGGATTTTTATTTGAATTAGGGAAAATGTCATAGATCTGCAATTGAATTTGTGTGTGTTTTGGGGAGGGCAAAGGATATATTAAAATCACCTGAGAAATGACTTCCACTTTGTTCATCCATAAGAAGCAATTCCATCTGTTTCAGCTTTATCATGAGATGGCAGCAATTCAGACGAATCTTCAGGCACCACTTCTTGTTCTAGTTCTCTTCAACCACTGCAGTCTTGAATCCTTCCAAATCAACTTCTTCCGAACTCCTGTTAATGTTGATATTTTGACTTCCTGCTATAAATCATGAATTTTCTTAATGGCATCTACAATGGTGAACCTTTCTAGAAGGTTTTCAATTTAGTGTGTCCAGATGTATCAGAAGAATCACTCACTTTCTATGGCAACTATAGCTTTTTCCAAATGTATTTCCTTTAAGGAAGAAGACTTGAAAGTCAAAACTACTGCCTTGACCCACGGGCTGCAGAACAAATCTTGGGTTAGCAGGCATGAGAAAAACATTAATCTTCTTGTACATCTCCGTCAGAGCTCTTGGGTGGCCAAGCACATTGTCAGTGAGCATTAATATTTTGCAAGGGATCTTTTCCTGAGCAGTAGATCTCAGCAGTGGGTTTAAGATATTCAGTAAGCCATGCTGTAAACAGATGTGCTCTCATCCAGCCTTTCTTGTTCCATTTATAGAGAGTGCACAAGCAGAGTAGATGTAGCATAATTCCGAAGGGTGTTAGGATTTTCGTATTGGTAAATAAGCATTGGCTTCAACTTAAATTACCAGCTACATTAGCCACCAACCAGAGAGCCTGTCCTTTGAAGCCAGGTATTGACTTTTCCTCTCTAGCTATGAAAGTCCTAGACAGTATCTTCTTTCAATATAAGGCTATTTTGTTTACACTAAAAATCTGTGTAGTGTAGCCACTTTCATCAATGATTAGATTTTCTGGATAGTTTGCTGCAGCTTTCTTTCTCCACCTACAGTACTGTGTTTTGATTAAAATGTTACTGTTCACTGTATTTTCTTTAAGTGAGGAGAATCATCAGAAGCAGTTGAGGGATCAGGAAATGGGTCCTCTAGGGATGAGGAGACTTAGTGCTGGATAGCATTTCACAATGTTTCCTTTAGAGTCATCTGCATCATTAACAACAGATTTTGTCTTTTAAAAGTCTCTGATTTTATAAGCTAACATGATTTCTTGTTCTATTATGAATGCTTGCTGTTGTAGTCCTTCAATAAGCTGATCAACATTTTCATCATGTCATCTGTAGACACTTTTTCTGCGATGTTAACAATGTTATCTTCATCATTCATTTGAGGCAGCACATTGGTGCTGAAAAAGTTCTGGATTTTGGAGGATACTACATTTCCCATTTTAGATGCTCAATCTGTATAAGCATTTTTTATATGCCAGGACTCAGCATGGATATTTTAATCTTGCCTTATAGACCACCTTCTCTGTTTTGTTGACTTGTTTTGAAGATTCAATGACAGACCAATCAGGTTTTTTTTTCCTAAGAAAGTTTTGGGGCATAGCCAACATCATGACAACAAGAAAGAAG